>JAFVLL020027997.1:0-20827 GCA_021397915.2 Tor tambroides
TCTGGCTCTCTCCTAAGAAGTTTTTTGACATCCTTCCTTTAGCATTCCGAGCTTCCTGTTCTGCTGCAACCACCGAGCTTTGTGCCAAAGACCCCGAGCTACTCTGCAACTGGCGATAACTCGAAGTGACACTATACCTGTGGTTTGAAATGTTCCTGTTTGAAACATCCAGGTGGTCTGGTGGAACGACAAGACTAATTTGCAGAGGTTGACCTTTTAGCCAGTGGCGCTAAACCGCAGAACCAGAGGGAGTCTTAGCGGAGAAGGACATTAATTATGGATAGTTACGTATATTGCATATGGCATGTCGGATTATCCTGCACTTGACACCCGTTCATACCTCAATTCATCCCAATGGTCCATTTTACACTAAGATAAAGAATACCAAATGTCCTACAAAGACTGAGTATGTAAATCATAGTGTTTTATAAGTACACTGCGTAAGATTATCATTAAAGGTCAAGCACATACACTGTAATTTTCAACTTTATTGTATAAATTGTACAAGATTCAACTCATTTTTTAAAGCTTGTTTAATGTAATTTAAGTTGAAATGACTTAAACAGCTAAGTTGATTGTACTTAAAAAAGTTTAATACTGCAACTTATTTTTTTACAGTGTATAAATAAGGATGACTCAGCCAACCTAAAAAATAAAACAGAGGGGAGAAAATCATCTTGAAGTAATGTTTAGAATCAAGCAAACCTGTGCTTGCAACCGTAGTCAACGTGTATCCTAATATACAGCTGGAAATGCACAAACCTTTGATAAATAGACACAATAATGCAGGTGGCATCCTGGCTTTTGCTGAGTTATGTGGCCCCACAGACAGAATTATTGCTAATCACAAAGCTCCATATGGGAATTAAGGTCTCTGCTCTTCATTTAAAATGCTATTTTGCATTTTTTGCCATATTTTGCATTATTACACACTACTGCACCTGTTAATCATGGCCAATAAACCTGCAGTGAAAAATGTGAAATTTACCAGGGAAATACATTAATTATGCTGGGACATATATTAATGCTTTTGTAGAAGTAAAAAGTATGACTTTCTTTATACTGTAATTTATGGTGAAATACGCATACTAATATAACACTAAGATAAGACACTTTTACAGTGATTTTTTTAAAGATTTTTTAATAAGAAAAAAAGTACAGGTAACCTCAATTTCTAGGGGGAAAAAATGTCAAATGATATTTATGGTGGGATTTTCAGGCTGCTTAGGCTGTTTAAGTTTTTAGTTTGTACTGTAACTCAAACTTCACATACACACTGATTGTAAATGAAAGAGGTTGTGACCCCTTAGCTTTTCTTTCTGTGAGAGCAGTTACAAAAGTGTATCGTTTGAATGAAATCCAGCTAAGTAATTAGTAAGACATTCAGGAGACTAAATCAAGCTTCTTTTAAAAAAATACAGCTCCATACTGTTCAGGGCACATTGAAAAATATATTCATAACCTCAGGTATGAAGTATGTAGAATATTATGCCTGTTATGTTCTTTTTTCCTAATAGTTCCTCCATTTTGTATTCATATTACATTGAATACCATTCAAAAGCTTACCACTCATTATTACATTTTTTTTTTTTTATTCTGCACTTGTACACACTCTATGAACTAATTCATGGCTTGAGATCTGTGTAATTTTAACATGTCATTCATTTTAAACAAAAGAAAGGCATTACGGTGTCCTAAATGCTTATTTAGAAGTAGGCAGATGAATACAATCATGATATAATAGATCAGAGTCTGAATACAATGAGGTACAAGATGTTTTAGTGAGAAAAAACTTAAATCAGCTCATGAAGTATATTAAGTGTCTCAGAATGTGTTATAAGATAATGTCTTTACTCAACTTCTTATTGGTCCAAACTCAAATTACTTGAAACAAGAAGAAAAAAAAAAAAGAAGAAAAAAAAAAAACTCTTTTCCATTACATATAACAAAAGTGATAGATTTTGTCAAATCCAAAATAAAAAAAAAATGAAAAGCACAAAAACATGTTACTGTAAAAAGTTAATGCTACATAAATTATGCTTTTTTGTCTTAAATTACTTTCAATTCATTTAAAATTAAATAAATGATGTAACAAACAATTAAAAAAAAAAAGTTTTACAAACCATTTAAATATTTGTACCACCTTTTTTGTTCCACAGAAGCAAGAAAATCTTAAGGGTTTGAACCAACATGACAGTGAGTAAATAACAAAATTCATATTTTTCAGAGAGAACTTTCCCTTTAAAATAGAGAAATAAACAGAATATCAGTCATTCAGGTCATGATGCAGTTCAGACTCCCACATTATCGCATCCCTACTAGCGAGACGCAGCACAGTAATGCAGAACAATGACGAAAACAGACAGACGGAGGTTAGCAAGGACTGTGCATAAATGCATTTTAAAAATAAAGTTGCATCTAATCATCAACGTTCAGTTCACATAACTAGGTGCCAAGAGGGATATGTAATGAAAAACAGCAGGAAAGCCACAATGACACAACATCTCTTAAACGGCTTCAATTTGGCACGGGAATTGATTAACGATCTGATTTTATGGGTCTGTTCACTTGCCAAATCAGAGGAATGAAGAACCCCCTTCCTCTGTTTCCCTAAGAAATAACATTGCTTTTGCACCATTAGATTCATGTTGTTTAGATGTCAAGGGTTTGAAAGCACACATAAATATCAGTCTGCCAATCACTCCGCCATGCTAAGCGTGGTCTGGCATTGGAGGAAAAAAAGAAAAGGTGAGACGTACAGGCTGGTACACAGCTGTTGACACCTCCAAACAGGACTGACAAGCGTTAGCAAAGGTGCTAGCATTCTGAGAGGGCAACCTGGCACTCAGAAAACTGTTTTTATTTCTTTGCACCTCAAAATGGGCACCTTGGTTAGCCCATACAGGGGGCCAACGCCAGCACATCTTTCCCCTCACCAGCCAAAAGCTCATGAGGCCTGAAAGATATGCCATTCACATCATTTAATGAGGAGCTTGCAGAGCCCAGCCAATGTAGGGCCATAGAAAACCATAGGCCATTAATGTTCAGCAAGGAATAGACTACATGCCATATGGACATGGGCCGATGGACAGAGACAGGTAGACAGCAGTGTTGCTGAGTAACTAAATAAAAGTAGCGGTGCTAGCTGCTAACTACTCTCTTCAGTAGCGTGACAGTTTTTCATCGGTTTTCAAAATAATAGCTGCGGTAACAAGCTACTTTCTGAGTAACACTGTGGAGAGAAAAAGCTACCTGTTGGAGCCATAGTCTTGTGGACAGTGATAAGTAAAATTAGAAAAAAAAGTAAATACACCTAGGCAAGCATTTGGATAGTAATTTGTAAGTATAAATATATTGGGAATTATAAAAAGATACACAGTACAAGTATATCATTTATCACAGTAAAAATACCAACAGACATTTATGTAGGATGTCCAAAGTAAAGAGTATCGCTGGTGTTAAGCCATTAAAATACAACACAACTCTTAAGTCTTATGAGTCAAACAGAATGACGAGTGTTGTTGTCACAAATATACAAGAAAGACAGTTTGTTTTATAATATTTATGGAGTATTTATCTCAATTCACAAAAGTTAATTTTGAAATAATAAATATATGCTCACCTAGAGCGTGCAGAAACTTGTTCGGTTCATTCGGACAACTGATTTAAATGAATCTGTTTATTTAGACGATTGGCTTAAATGAATCAATTCCTCCGGGTAGTTCGTTTTTAATGACTGGCTTGTTTACGCAGTTTCTGCGCTACTAGTGGAACTACAAAAATAAAGCATGTTTTCAAACAGCCTTTGCAACCAACCCATCTATCTCCCCCAATTCAGATATCACAAACACAGCTCTTACAGGGCTATAAAAGTTAACAGAAGGCTATTTTCAATTAAGAACATACAGTATTAGAAATACTTTACATTTGTCCTATCAATTGAAACCCAAACATTACATCAAACTCCTCCATCTTGTAAACATACAATGTTTACCATTGTTTTAGCCTGTTGTCTGTCGCTGTGCATTTTGGGAAGTCTTCGAATTTACTTGCACTTCTGTAACGGAATATACATTCATTTTTCCAAAACAAGCTAAACACTCTCTGGCTCAGCCTGCTACAGTAGCCATGCCCTAAACTCTTGCTATTGGGTGTGTGGAGGTATGCAAATACATAGGTTGACAAGCAGGTATGACATCCTATCATTCCATTCAGGCCGAATACAGTGATTGGACCAAATGTTTATGGACCATAGAAGAAATATACTGTATATAGGCTGTGAGATTAATCCATTCATTTAATTTCAAAACTTGAGATTCACAATCGCTGCATGTTATGTCATCTACTACTAGAGAAACTACTACAGTAGCTACTAGATTCACAAATTGTTTAACAGTTGTTTTTTTGTTGTTGTTGTTGTTGGTGGTGTTGTATTTAGAGTAGATTTATCTGTGTATCTAGGGAAAGTAGCATATGCTTTTAAATAAAATATAAAATTATATTTCAAATTCAACATGCAACATGTACAGGCAGACACTGTGAAGAAATTACCTGTTATCCTTTCCCTCCAATTTGCAAAAGGCCAGGTTTTATGCACCTTCTTTTCATATGCATGTAAATGATGTTTTTTTCTATGGTAAGTGATTCTTTCTTTCGCCTTGTGTTACGCTGACCACACTATGGCCTTTATTTTCATACCACCTTAGAGGCTCTGCTTGGTATTCGTCTCCGCACCTTCACGGACCTTGAGTTCACTTTGCACTGTGTGAAAATTATTGATCAGGTGCGCTTCAGTCGGAAATTTGGCTTTTGCAAGGGGAACATTTGCCATGCACAATATTAATATGTTGGATGCAATGAGAAGCAAAAATCAATTTCCATATCGTTTTCTCTGCACGCAGAAAAAGAGCGTGTGAAGAAAAGCCGAGGCAACGGTCTTTTTGACAAAATGCATCTCTAATAAGATTCCTCTGCTCCTGACGAAGGCGACAGGAGGAAGTGGCCATCTCAAAGGAGCCCGCTGTAACTGTTCTTTTGAAAAGGACACGGTGGGAGGGCGAGTCCAATATCTTCAGCCGTGCCGCATACGAGCGCACATCAGTGCTAAACTCATCTAGACATTTTATTAAACGGCTAATCAGCTCATCCTGGAACCATATTGGATGCTGTGAAGATGAATCTTTCTTCTCCTCCCTGTGAAAACCGTGAGGCTGCAACTCAAATGCCCCTGACTGAGCAAGATTTGGCTGCAAGAATAAAGCATTATAACAAGATTCAATGAGATTTCATTTTAAAGTAAAAATCTGAAAAAGTTAAAGGCAGCCCGGTCAGTACCTATGATGAGAGCATTCACAAGAGGCTTTGTCAAACCTGACTGAAGTAGCACTCTGATGATAAAAATATCCAATATGACTTTTATTGTAGCATTCCTTGCTAAGCAAAAGTTCAAAATGAGCCGTATGTAAATGGTGAGCAAGGCACAAATACCCTTATTTAAAACGTGGCTATGATGCCATGCTTTCCAATATATTACTCACTGTCAATTTACAAGAGAACAGCAGACTCAGTGATTACAGTAAGTAAATTAAATCAATTAACCAAATGCATGACACATTAGTTCACTGGCTTATAGCAATTAGTGACTAGGAAATTAATTAATTTGTCTCTTCTCATAGCAAACAGAGAATCAAATTTGCCACTCTTTAGGTTCAGGATATGAAATCTGTTACTGCTCTAGAATATTATTTCAAGATAATTACAATTTCCTAAACAAACTGTCCTTGATTTTTATTTTTGTTTTCTTAATACCTCACATTATAATATTTCAACGCTGAAAAAAAGGGAAAAAACAAAACAAAACAAAACACAATTAGTCTACAACAGACAATAATTCCCACAAAACAAATGTTTTTTTGTTTTTTGTTTTTTTTATTATTATTATTCTTGGTTTTGATTATCAGAGTTTTAAAATGTATTAAATTATATTTTTATACAATTTTTATACTTTAAGATTTTAAAGCTGGGTCTGGGACAAGGGTAAAATGAGTAAAATAATTAGCAACAATAAGTGATGAAGGCATGAGAAAAGTTTCCAAGACAAAAAATTACATATAGAGAAAGTATAAATAATCAACCCCTGACAGATTAAAGTGTCCAGGGTTAGTTATGTTCATTTTTGAAAACAGAATGAAAATTGAGATACCTGCACTCAAACTCATTTTATAAAAGTGCACCTTAATGAGTCTTGCATCATCTTTACAGCTTTGAAATGCTGATAAGGAAGAAACTTATTTCAAAAATGGTCAATAACTACATAGGTACTAATAACAAATCACACTGCATTCCTAAGTGCATTATAGTACAGCTTGTGTTTGACAGGTTGTCAGATTGGATTGTTACCAGTTCTTGGCCAGATTAAGCTGCAGTGGGTTTCAGATCTTATATCACAAGTCTAAAGTGAAGACTACTGGATAACTGACTTAAAGTCAACTATATTTCTAAGCAGCATGACCACAAAATGAAAGTTAGTGTTTGTTTTGCACCGTTTCTTCATTGTAACCTCCACTTGTATTTGTTTCAACCAAAAATATTATACAGTAATTGGAAGTAGCTTTGGTCAATGCAGTCTGCCAAAATGAATAAATGTGATGTAAATGGAAAGTGACAAGAAGTGGCACAGCTCTTTGACAAGCTCCCATAACCGTTCTCTGCAATCCTGGAAATGCTCCTAATGGACAACTCAAAGCAATGACTCTCAGTCCAATTGTGACTGTAACACTGACACATCGAGTCTGCTTTTAAATCCGTTTTAGACATCCATGACAAACTCCAACAGCCTTGTATTACCAGGCAACACGGCACCCATTTGAGAGTCTCCAGTATGGAAGTTCAGCATAAAAATGTGTCAGCCAAAACAGCACAGCATATACCACCAGGCAATTTACATAATATGGGCTCTTTCTGACTGGCATTTGAAATTTGTGGTGCATTATATGCCTCCAGAAAAACAAACAAACAAAAAAAAAACTCATCTCACTAACACTTAATGCATTGTTTGGGGTCTGAGAGACCATACATCTAATGACAACTGAATGCTAACAAAATTTTAACTTGACAACACCCTACAACCATGAAAAATATTACAGTATCAGAGATCTCAGAGACCGCAGAATTAAAATATGAATAAATTCAACGATTTTCCACAGGCTTAGATATTGAGATTGATATAAAAACTGCACAGTTACATCACTGACAGTTATTTATTCTATTTTGCTAGGGTCCAACTGACCCGAAACAGATGCCAAACTATTTAAATGGATGTCAGTGAAATTTCTGACATGTGCATGTCTATTTTGATATAAACAAAAAGGTAACAATTCAATATTTTTCTGCTTAATTTTGATGAGGTCAGAGGAGCAAATTACAATAATTCAAACAAGAAGACAAGAAGTTAATTTTGCAACTACTATTATTATTTTTACACGTATATATCTAGGGTCTATGAGACCTCACACAAAAGCAGTGAAATCAATCTCAACAGAACATGTGGCTTAACAACACTTTCTGGAACCTTTAAAGGGTTACTCCACCCCAAAATGAAAATTTTGTCATTAATTACTCACCCTCATGTCGTTCCAAACCCGTAAGACCTCTGTTCATCTTCAGAACACGAATTAAGATATTTTTGATGCATTCTGAGAGTTATCTTACCCTCCCATTGACAGCAATGGGATTAACACGATCAACGTCCAGAAACGTAGCAAGGAGATCGGTAAAATAATCCATGTTACATCAGGGGCTCAACCGTAATTTGATAACATTTTTATTTTGGGGTGGAGTAACCCTTTAACATCCATGGGACGTTTCTATAGCGCAAAAGTTTCTCTATAATTAAAACAAAAAAAAAAGGTTCTTTAGATGATTAAAATGTTCTTTACACTAAGAGAAAATGTTTCTTGGGTCCAAAATGGTTCTTCTATGGCATCATTGTGAAACCCTTCCATAGCAATTCTTCTTAGGAATATAGAATCTCCATTGATTTGGCATTGTGGTGATGTTTAGCTTGCTATAGGGCAGCTTGCCTTGATCAGCCACAGACAATTAGCCTCCATGAGAAGCAGCCACCAGGAGAGCCTTGTATCAAATACTCACTTTCCTTATTATTTTAATGATCGCTGTCAATCTTGATGGATTACTAAACGCATTATTGATCTAAAAATAAGAGGCCCTAGGAATGTGCACACATCATTAAAAGGACAGTTTGGTTTTACAGGCATGCCCATTAACGGAGCTAATCGGGGTAAAATGTCTATCTCATCAATTTTCAATGGCTGACCGCATTAATGAGTCATTAAGCATTGTGTTTAAGTGAAATCTGTCTCCATCATTGCCTGAAAGGAAATCAACAGTCTTCATATGACACCCTCACTCACCAAAGATGAGCATAAATTCCAATAAAAATGTTTGAGGGAGACTGACCCAGAAAAGATTCAAAGTTCAAATAAATGTGTTATGAATCCCATCAGAGGACTAGGCCATTAAGGTCTATTTGCCTGTCATAATATCCTTTTTAGAGAGGATACTCTGTTAGTTATGCATTAGTGTGAAAAGTGTAATGTAAAAAATGTAAAAAGGGTAAAAGCACTCTGTGGTATTTCTTCTCAGGAAATTGGGATATCTGATATTTCACACTGAATTGACCCAAATTCTCAGTTTATCCACAGAGTAGTGAATGCGACAACTTAAAGGATTAGTTGACCCAAAAGTGAAAATTCTGTCTTCCTTTACTCACCCCTCATGTTATTCCTATCCAGTATGACAAAATTAGAAAATTAAGAATGACAATGAATGATAAACTCGAATTCAAAAAAAGTAAACCATCATACAAGTATTATAAATGTCCATTTTGTGTTTTTTTTTTTTTGGTTAACTATCCTTTTATGAGACAAAACATATTGGGGATATGTTAATTTAAGTGTTCTCAACCATAAGGTTTTCTTTAGGCCATTTCTACACAATCTGATGTGAATGCATATTTATAGATAATAACTTGGATTAAGGCGTACTGTAGGATGTCATAGTGTTGTGAATATGTATGCGATCACTGTGGTTGACATGAATACATTCAGTGGGAAGATGAGGTAAAAGGGAACAAGAAAAAAAAAGAGAAGGAACGGACAAGAGGATTTTCAAGATCTCTTGAAGGCTGCGGTGAGTGCTTTGAGTGACATCCACGGGAGCTCAACTTAATTGCTCGCATTGCAGAAAAAGAGAGACTTTCAAATTGAAAAATGGTCCATTTATACTTCCACTTTACCCCAAGAAGGAATGATTCCCCTTTGTTAGACAGAAAGGCTCTTTAGCACATTTTAAAGCTTATCGTTCTGTCGATATTGCATATTAGTGCTGCATTAATAGCTCTTAATTGGTTCATCTCAGGGAGTGATGTCAACACAATATGAGAATTCATAATAAATGGGATGTTTTCGTCAATAGTCACTGAAGGATTGAACAAAAAGGTAGAGCACAGAGCACTTTTTTATGGGTTAGATAATCAGACAGTGACATTACAGCACATTTTGGCATAGACTGAAAACTATGAATCACGGAGACCTTGTGGAATATTCAAGGTTACCAGAAAGTCTTTAAAGTTGATGTCTTTTCATAAAATGTATAGTTCTGACTCATATTCAGTGAGTATAAAAGCTCACCTGTGGCTGTACCCTTACGCTGTACCCTTACGAAAAATAAGTTTATTCAAGTGTGCTATTAGTATACTTCTTTTAAACTAGAAATAGGAAAGTATACTTTTAGTCTACTTTTTATGTACTTCTAAAAAATATACTTAAAATGACATTTAAGTATACTTGACTTATACTTTGTCTAAATATATTTGAGCTATACTTGTGCTCCGAGAATCCGTGTTTTCATTGTTATACGGTAGGGGGCGCTTGTATAGAATTTCCAAAAAACACGAGTGAAGAAGAAACAGAAACAACAGATGCTTCTTGTAATCTAACACGATCATCTGACATAAAACAGCATCAAAACTAACATGACTAAACTAACGTGTAACATTGTGGAATAAAATGTCGACCAATGAAGAGATAATAATGACTGTCAAGCTTTGGGGTGTTGATCGACTCCATCTACGTTTTGATTATCATTCTGAATCCAATTCATAATCTTTTTAAGCTTTTTGTTCAAAATGTTGTTTATTTCTTTATTTTTTATTTATGAAACTTACCCACATTCAAGTGTTTAAAAAGAATGCATGAAGCTAGAATAAAATGTTTTTGTTTATAAGCAGATACCCTGCTCTTTCTTTTGATGTTTTGTATGTTCAGATATTCATATAACAAAATATACACAAATTAATACCTAAATAGGAACATAGTAGTATACTTAAAGTATGATGTAAAGTTCACTTACGAGTATACGTAAAGTATAAAACTACTAAACTAGTAGTTTACTGAAACTATACTTCAAAGTGTACTAAAAATGCTACTTCAAGTATTTAATTAGTAAACTATCAGTACACCTTTAAGTTCACTTTTAGTATAGTTGCAGTACAAGCTAAAAACTTTGATGTAAACTAGTTGTGTGCTCAAAGTTTACTACTGGTATACTTAAAGTATACTTAAAAGTATATTTTATATACTAGAAAGTGGGCCAATTTAGTCCCAAGGAGTATTGAATTAGTACACTTAAGAGTATACCACTAGTACACTGATATTTGTATACTTACTACATAAAGTATACTTAAAAATATACTTGAACTTTACTTAAGTATACTTAATAAAATAAACTTGAAGTATACTACTTTTTGGTAAGGGTACATGCTAAAGCCAATGACAAGTTACTTCTTGCCAATTCATTAGCTTATTGCTTTCATATATTACAATACATAAATTGTTCTTTTATCGAAATTTCAACACAGTTTTTCCTCTTCCATAACTTAACAGAAAAAAAAAAAACCCATCTCACAAAATAATTCTTTAGCCATTATGAAAACAGGCTTAATGTTTAGCCTTCATAGGACTATAGGACACAAAGCCATAAGCAATATTTTATGCAAATGCATGATTTTTAACGTTTAATTCTAATGAAGAGCTGTTTAATTTTCTGGTATCTCCTCTGCCAGTCCTTCCACCCACAAAATCTGAAAACGGCAACAACATTCCTGGCAGACTACAAAACAACTCTCCACTGTAAGTCACTTTATTATTCATCTGGATTTCCATGTGATTTTACAGTCACCATGGCAGAACTCATCCCAGCTGGAATTGAGACAGAGCTGAAACTGCTTTGAATTCTTAAACACATTAGGAAGAGACCGCAGACGTGAATCATGCAAAAGGAGAGACTGCACGTACATTGTCGTCTTAAAGTACACATGTGCATATGTATAAAAATGAAGCTTTGGGTCATCAATATGCAAATGTACATGTACATATGTACTATATATTCATAAATATGGAAAAATGGGCCTCTGGAACTTGAATATTTCAGAATCTCTCTGAAAAGGCAAAGTAATAATTAAAAAAAGAATATACACAGATGGTACCATTATCATGTATACAGTATGGTCTAACTACAGTTGTGTTTCTCCACAGAAGCAAACACAGACAACTATAATTAAGAATGATTTGTGAACCTAGTAAATACGACAAAACCGATGAAACACTGCAAAATTGCAATTGTCATCTTGCTGCATGAACAGCTGCCAAATACTTTATCTTTAAATCTTACAGCTAATTGTCTATCACATCATACAGCACAATCGCTACTCTGCACTGCACTTATCCCTGTCTCAAAGTGTGTTTTTTTGAAGTGGGGTAATTCATAGCAATGGAAATATGAGCTGCAAGCCATTCAAAGGAATTAGATCCAGTCACTGTATTCTACCAGAGCTGCTCTCATAAGTTTTGTGGCCACAAATGCTGCTGTCTCCACTTGCTAATACATTTTAAAAAAGCATTCAAAGCTGCTGTTGGCTAACTGAGAAATGACAGATGAACTTGCGCTCCAGTTGGACTTACTAAGTTAGGGGGGGTTTCAAACTTTATGATCCCAAAGACACCCAAATATGATGATCCTCTTGCTAGGTTCACCCTTCCTAAAAGTAATGTACAAAGGCAGCTGTATATTTTTATGTAAAAAAGACTCATATAAACTTTGTGGGGGGTAATAGAAAAAAATGTAAATAATACAAAATAAACGTAGGTAAAATAATTCAACCAGTCTTTAAAGTGTAAATTCAATCTGCAATATCAGATTCAGTAAATATATTATATAGAAATTAATTTAGCATGTTAACTTAGACAGCTAAAGCAGTTAAAAATACATTTCAAAAATTCTGAATTAAAATTTTCCGAGAACCCCCAAACCTGCAACCTTTATATGTGACCCTGGACCACAAAACCAGTCTTAAGTCGCTGGGGTTTATTTTTAGCAATAGCCAAAAATACATTGGATGGGTCAAAATTATTGATTTTTGTTTTATGTCAAAAATCATTAGTATATTAAGTAAAGATCATGTTCCTTGAAGATATTTTGTCAATTTCATACTGTAAATATATCAAAACATAATTTTTGATTAGTAATATGCATTGCTAAGAACTTAACTTGGACAACTTTAAAGGTGATTTTCTCAGTATTTTGATTTTTTTGCACCCTCAGATTCCAGATTTTCAAATAGTTGTATCTCAGCCAAATATTGTCCTATCCCAACAAACCATACATCAATGGAAAGCTTATTTATTCAGCTATTTTGAAAAATTGACACTTATGACTGGTTTTGTGGTCCAGGGTCACATATTAAATAATGTCATGGCTACTGTGATGAGAACAAGCTCTCACTTGCTAACTCGTAGGGACATTTAAATTTCTGAAATCACACAAGAACAAAAGCTTGTAATTATAGCGCAAAAATGTTTGAAATTGCATTTCAGTGCTTTAAATGATTAGTGCACTCACTGAATGTCTTGGCGAGGACCAAAAAGTGCTCTGAAACTCGGCATGCAATTTGATAAACGGAAGAATTAAATGGCCTTTGGCAAGATGTTACCTGCCTGCATTTATTCAAAAAGAGCGTGTAGAAATGTTATGCTCCTGCTGGAACTAATGAGTATCCCTTAAGACTCACTGGAAATAATTTTATGAACCGTCCTGGCTCCACACCAAGAATGAAACAGGATTGCCGGATTTCATTTGTTTCAGTACGGGCTCTTTATACGTGTGTGTATAAATCTTGCTAAATTAATGTATTCTATGGGCTGATATCCCAGACATATGATTAGACCTTTTGGAGACATGTTTCTACCAGAGTTTAAGATGAAGTCAAGGACGACCTTCAAACATGTCCAGATCTCCACTGTTGAGATTTTAAATTCCATCCATGCAATCAAACATAATCAAATTCAGAACAATAGTTAATAATCATGGAACTATTTTTTTAATCTTCACTATCAATGAGGCCCAAATGAAAATACCCTCTCACCTCAGCTGCCCTACACCCAAAGTGCCTCATCACAGTTTGAGATTAATCATTTGCCTGTCAATCAAGAGTGCCGATGGGGCGAGAACACTGTAGCAGATCGTTATTATGTACATACTTCCTCATTGAGGCATATTAACAACGGGCCATATTGTGCTTGATTTATTGCCATCTGCATACTGAGCAGAGCACGTTTCATGTGCCGCATACATTAGGAACTCACATTATCATCATGTCAAACAAAAAAAATGCAAATAAACACACAAAAGGGGTAATATAATCAGTGATGCGAGATCTAAAAGGTTGCACTAAGGCTGTAGGCTGGCGCTGTAGGCTGGCGCTGTTGCTTTTATCTAGAGAACTGAGCTGGACCTAAATATTTCCAAATTAAAATGCAGATACATTGCTGTGACAGATTCAGTCAGGTCGGTGCCAAAACAATTTCAGTAAAATACAAAAAAAGAAAATTTAATTTAATTTAAGCACACATTGCTGATGCACAACAAAAGTCTGGCAGTCTGATTGTTGTAAACTTTTTTTTTATTTCTGACCATCATTGCTAGAACGAAGTCCCAGAACAAGGACTTGTGATTGGTCCAGCACGTTTGGAAGGAATATTAAAAATGAAACACAAAATAAAATGAATAATTTTAAATTGAATTTGAATGTGATGTTAGGCATCACAACATCATATTTTACAGTAGTGGATATTCATTTTGAGATTTGCTAAGATTTAACAGTGTTATTAAATTATTAGTGATAATAAATATTAAACTGGATGATTTCAAGAAAGATCATGTAACACTAAAAAGTGGAGTAATAGCTGCTTAAAATTCAGCTTTGCCGTCAAATTTTAAAATTGATTAAAATAGATAGAATTGTAACGATATTTCAGAAAATGACTGTTTTGCTGTATTTTTGATCAAATAAATGCAGCCTTGTTGGTCATAAAAACTTCTTTCAAAAGCCGATAAAACAATTCATTAATTATTTTAATTAATTATTACTGCTGCAAAACTAGTTTCCCCTAAGAGGGACAATAAAGTGAAACAAACAAACAAACATTTGACCGGACACACACACACACACACACACACACACATATAATATAGGCCAATTAATATCAGATGACATGTTGTAGATGTACATGCATTCCTATTACTATAATACATTTTTAATGAAACATATCTACAGATCATAGTATAAATTGCTTTTAGAGGAAAATAAGGTGGAAGAACTAAGTCTAAAGGTGCCTGATCCAGATTCAACTCAATATCAGAAAATGTATTTGTTGGTTTGCTTGCTTTTCTGTTGTAAGAAACACAATAAAATCAGAGGCTGACCCTTTAACATTTACTATAGCTTTTCTTCACCTGTTCATCGAGACCGCAAAAAGTGCAGAGTTGTATCGGCTCAATGTGAATTAAAAGCATGGATTTTTTTTTAAAACAAGGGAATTTTCCATTGGTTTAAGCAGTTCCACTGAGAGCTGAGCTCTTCAGTTTGGTCTGTCTTTAAATACAATGGCTAAAGACTGCAGAAACTAGGGGTAATGATCCTCCTGGGGTTCACTACACAAAACAGATCCAGCGCCGCCTAACTACCTTCATTACCGCCAGCAACCCAAAGCTGCAGTGAAAGCATATACAACTATGTACCGCTTATATGGATTTGCAAATAATAAGACCATTTAAATAAACAAAGCTTCTCTATTACATTACTGACTCGAGATTTCTTGATTATATTCAGACTCTAATAGCCTGTAGATCACCATGCACAGCAGTCTGTTGTTTTAAAAAGACTGGCTTTTCCTTAATCTATCCTTCCGCTTCGATTTTCAGATCCCATTAGTTGAAACAATTACCGTACATGAGGTACTTCTGGCCGCTTCACTGCTTTGTAAGGGAACGTAACCAAGTTAGTCCAAGAGAATTAAAATATTTTTATCCAGTCTGCAAAGTCTGACATATAACCAAAGAAATCAATAGAAGCTCTTCATAATAATTCATCAAAAAACTTGGAGGCAGAAAAGAAGTTACAAAGTTCAACCCAAAGTTACTTTTAGCTACAGAAACATGATGCAATTGTGTCCGCAAAACATCTTCAAATGCATTCTGATTCACTGAAAGAAGAACGTTTTATTAAGATCTGTCCTTGGAGAGAATTGCGGAGAAATGCAATAATTAGAGCTGTCTGACTTAAGTATTGTGACAGTCTGAAGCTCAAAGCCATCTTTACACTTTATCCGCTGCCCAGACGTGCCTAACAGGACGTACAATAGAGAATTACACATTTAATTAGAGCTATAAATACATACAATACAGACTTCATATCTTGGAGAGGTGGTGTGAATCTGCTAAGCTAATGTGAAATTTACATTGAGACTCAGGGAAACATAATTCCAGCATACCCACCCCTCCAAATATTGATTTAAATATTGAACCAGCTCTGTATCTAACAGGTCCCTAAAGACTCATCTTTGCGCTCTAGATAATAGAGGTTTCCTGGAAAACAGCACTCAGGTACGGTATGATGTATGTGGTGGATTGCACATATTGGCGGTTCTGTCACGGTCCTGGGCATGTTTGCTGAACCTGACAAGATGCAGCTGAGGTCCAGATGCTGTGCAGCCGCAGGGCACTGACACGCATGGATCGCAAGAGCTGAGGCGAGTTACAGCCTCATTACCGAGTCCACAACTAACTGGGTCAGTGTGCAGCCCAGCACCACGCTGCTTTGAGTTTCCATATCACCTGCTGGCACTGCTAGCGACAGGTGGGCCTTTGGGTTTTGTCATGTGTGAAATGTTGGTGGGTATACAGGCATGTCAGAACAAGCGTTGCGGGGGGCAGCATTGTGATTTTTAGCGCAGAGCGAGAAAGATGAGGTGATAAATGCGGAAGTAATGCGAGGGAGATTAGCCGTGCTCATTGGCTGTGATAATACTGCAGGTGTGCAGAATATATTTGGTTTTTTAGGACGCTTTCAAAGAGTGCTTTCAGGGACGTGTCATTTAGACCAGTGCTTCACAAGTGGTGGGTTTCTGGTCTGTTCTGATGGGGTTTGCAAACAGCAGGGGGAAAATATGCTAAATGCAAAAATGCAACCATAAATGTCATGGTATAATTATGCACAGTTATTTTAGAGAAATTAAACAGGTTTAGCAACTTAGATGGAAGAGAAAATGCATTAAATGTTGATGAACATCAAATGCCATGCAGCCATTAACACTTGATATTTTGCAGCATATGCATCTGTCAGTTGAAGAAGCTAGATACTGTAAATTAGACAGATGCAGAAACCAAAGCCAGACTATGGTAGATACAGGTTGCAAAGCTGATACACAGTGCGATATAAAAGTAAATAAAATAAAATAAAATAAAATGTGATATAAAATTGACAGTGAAAGTGAAATTAATACTATTTATGATAACAAATAAGAGTCTTCAATATTATGAAGATTTAGATGATTGTCACAATTCAGTAAATAATCAAATATATTAATTAATCATGCTGTCAAACGATTAATCGTGATTAATCACATTCAAAATAATGTGTGTGTACTGTGTATATTTATTATATATGTATTATGTATGTTGCACTGTATGTGTACACACACACACACACACACAGTATTTTGAAAATATTTACATGTTATACGTATATTCATATAATTTATATTATATATAAATATATTTAATACATAAACATAACATTTTTCTTAAATATATATGTGCATGTGTGTGTATTTATATATACATAATAAATATACACAGCACACAAACATATTATGTAAACAAAAACTTTTATCACAATTAATCATTTGACAGCACTATAAACAGAGTAAAATAATAAAATTAAATTTGAAATTAAATTGACAGTGAAAGTGAAATGAACGCCCCTTATGATAACAAATAATAGTGTTCAATACAATGAATATTTTGATTATTTTTAATTCATTAAATAATTATATTTATTATAAAATAAAATAAAATAAAATAAAATAAAATATGGAGACTGAGTTGAAAAATTAAACTGAGTTGAAAGTGAAATTTAGGTTATACTCTTTATGACCAAATAATAATCTTTAATACAGATGCACATATGTACATTTATTTAGTTATTTTTACACTCACACACATGCACACACATAAACATATACATATACATATACATGTGCAACCTAAAATCCAGATTTTGAAGCAAAACCTGCTGCAAACCACTGCTACGTTCAAGCATGAGTAACAACAATGTTGGAAGGATTTGCCAGCCTAATCATGGATGTAACAACCAAAACCGCTCTGGTGAGGAAAATCTGACGGGAACCAAAGCGATGTTGTTGTGCGAGATCAGAAAGAAACTTGCCAACATGCAAACAGGTTATGAGACCGCTGAGCCATTTATACTACAAATGCATATCTCTGAGGCTGCATATAGGAAACGGTGTCTGTGAGAGTTGTAATCCTCTTTAGTACGCTCTCCCGGGCCCCTGTTCATATTATCCTGAAGTGAGCGTGCGTGTGTGTGAGTGTGTATTTGTGTGTGTAGCAGACTAACAATCTACACAGCAAGATTATTTGCATATGCCTTTGAATTAAACAGCCATCCTGCTCGGTCTAGCGTTTAATCGACCGTTTAATCAATTCATATCATACAGCTGTGGAGGCTGTGTTTCAGATCTCAGTGCCACACGTGTATGGAAAATTTGGGATTTTGAATTAGAACAGAACAGTCATAGCACCCATTCAACTCCTTTTAACACAGATCGTCTGCTTGCGCTGTGTGGCGCCTGTAACATATGGAAAAAAGCATTCAAGGGGCACGGGGAGGAAAATGCATAGAAAATTCATTTACATCTGTTTGTTTGAGCGCAGAAGATCCCATCAGTGGCTTGGTCGCATGCCAATTGCTGAAAAGGCTCCAGAGGAATAGTGGCAAATTGAGGAGGGAGTGAAATTAGCATATTGTTCACTAGGGGATTCAAATGTGAAGAACTAGACACACCTAGACACGTTTTCTTGCACCCTGTTCTGACATTGAAAAATAGCAATGTAAGAATCGCTCACCCAAAAATACAAATTCTGTTATTATTATTTTATCTGGTCACCAGAAGTTAGAGACTTTGCTCAATAGCATTTCAGGGTAAAGCAAGAAAGCTTTGACTTCAGATGATAACATGGAGGACAGGATTTGGAAAATATGAAGGTCCGTGTTGCTGTATCTTGTTAGGAAATGCACTGCAACTGCTTTGGTCAGAATGATTGACCTCCTGACTTTTCTAGCCAAAACTGGCAGGAGGCTGATTTTGTCCAAATCACTTGACTGAAGAGAAAGGCGTTTGTAGAAGAGCCTAGTGTAACTTCTCAAGCCAGACTGACATTTCAAACTGATGAGGACCATAAACACCCAGTGGGAGGCTTGGCAGTCTCCCATTGCTTCTGCGTTGCTCTCTCCTCTCTCTACACGTCCCCAAAACAAGCAGCCAAGCCTGGAGGACACGATCACAAAGAACTGCCCATCTTTTGGTCATTCCATCCAAGCTGGCATCGCAGGGAGCTAAGAAATAGAAATAAAAACTGTCCCTCTTTGGGCAATATTTCAGCTAGGCATTTAAGAACAGCAGGCCAGATCATCCCACGCACAAGATTCAGAAGTTCAATGCCTTGGCTAAGAATTCTCAAGATGAATGCAGCGTGGATACGAAATGAGAAGGGATTGTGCTGGATGAGGTCATTCGCCTTTGTTAATATTTCAAAGTATATTCAAAACATTCTGTTTTTACTCTAAATTTCACTCATTTCCATTAATCTAGGTTCAAATAGCCAAAAGCCCAAGTCACATCTGACTCCGCTACAACCTCTCATGATCTGCAAGGACCCCATCCCTCTTCATGACGAGTTAGCATACAAGACAGTATAATGAGGAGGAGAAAAAAACACTTGTAGAAAAATGAAATCTCATTCAGTTCATGAATAATGTGGTGGTAATAGGAATTAAATTCTACTTTACGATAACAGCCTTTTTGATAGCGTTTGTTTACTCTAGAAAGCATTAGCATTAACTAGACCAGCCCGGAACCATCCTTTGCCTGTACTTCTAAGCAGCAGGGGCATGTGTTAACACTCAAAAACTAAGCATGATGTAGTACACTACAAGTACACAAATGATATACTTTAACTGTTGCTTATTAGGGGAAGGCGAGAAACTAAACATGCTAAAGCTAGCAGCAACACATTACATGCAATTTCCCTCAACTTGAAAACACTGAACATTGAATGAATGACTTGCCTCAATATGAGAACCTGTAGGGTCCTGTAGGGTTATTTTGTAAGTTTAGGTAAATTTGGCCATCACAGAAGTTCTAATGGTTTCCACGACAAATACCATTACAAACATTTACAAACAATTACCAGTAGAGACCAACTGGGATCAGTACAGTCTCTATTAAAACCAATACAATTCTCATTTTAATCATGAAAACCATTACAAATTCTACGGTTGTTAAGCATGCATGCAAGTTATTTAAAGATGATTCAATTATTTATGCACATGAGCATACTTTATGACTTTGAAGAAGAGTGATCAAAGGCATCTACCAGACTATGTGAAATGCATTGATATGTCCTCCCTTCATACAATAGAGTTTGGTTTGAAATAAAAACAAAGCTCAAGGAAAGTCAATATTTCATCACATTTCATAATGCCTCATGAGGTTATAGTTTTTGCAAAAAAAAAAGAAAAAAGAAAAAAGAAAGCATTTGCAGACATTACGACTGTCAACCAAATGTCTCCTACTCTTTCATGAAAGCTAAAATATCAATATATGAAAAATATCAAACACCAAAAATAGATTGAGCTGCTTCATTTTATATTGTTAAAGCAGCTGAATGTTTCACTCTCGCCCTCTCCATTAAAACCTGAATATACTCTCAAAAGATCTAGTAAATAGTACAGGCTAATTTTGACTTGTGTTCTGGC
Source organism: Tor tambroides (assembly GCA_021397915.2). NCBI lineage: Eukaryota > Metazoa > Chordata > Actinopteri > Cypriniformes > Cyprinidae > Tor > Tor tambroides. The sequence continues at coordinate 20,477 of JAFVLL020027997.1, forward strand.
AAAGAGCTAGAACTCAATATAAATACTGTGGCCTAATGTGGGACTTTGAAAGCACACTTATCACATTGATGAAGAGCTTCCTTAAGAACTCAGTGACTCAGTGTTTGCATCCTTAAGCAAATGAAACACTGCAATAACACTTCTCATTTCGACCAACTGGCCTCAAACTCTCGGAGCAACTGTATGTAAAAATGTAATGTGAATTATGAATTATGGTCTATCCAACATCCATTCAAATTTGAAATGAGCATGTACTCAATGGTCATCTTTCATGAAAACACAATAACAATGTGTGACTTAATTAATCAAAAGGCAGTAACAAATATATACACAAACATGTCAAAAAGTCAG
>JAFVLL020027999.1:0-19405 GCA_021397915.2 Tor tambroides
TAACTTGAGCTATTTGCCAGGGCACCTGCTTTGCACTAATGAGACCATGATTTCACATTTTTCAGCCTTCAAAAGAGACGTTTTTATAGCCTTATTCCTGATAATTAGTATGGGTAAAGCATGCACATCTATCACACCTTTGGACCCATTGCAACCTAATACATCTGAGATGATTTATTTAGTACTTTTTTTCACATGTATTTGCTTCTTTTGATTTCACATACCCGCATATCACACATTCTTTTAGTCCTATTAGTTGTGTTAGAATTATTTATTCCTTCAAGACAAATTCAATTTTAAAATTAGCTAATTAATTTATTAGCTAGATAACGATGTGGAGGGAATGCATTAAAAACTCGCACCACTTTTGTACAAGGTATTTCAGTGCAAAAAAAGTGTATTTAAAATGACTGTCATTCTTTTTGTACAAACATCTCTCGTTTCTATGCAAATTACAGCAGGATTCAATTTAAATAGAATTTTATTTTGTATAGTGCATGGATCAAGTTAAGTATAGAGTAAAAAAGGTATAAATAAAGATTATTAGAGCATTTTTTACAAGAAAATACTAGTCCGTGTGTTACTTGCTGTTTCTTTGTAATTATCTGTGAAATCTACTAAACATTTCTAAGTGAAAAATGTTTCAAAGCAATTCTCTTCTGCTGCATTTGGGACAGCAAAACGGTGAATTGTGCCATGCAAATTGTACAAATTGTACAAATTGTATTTGCACTGTTAGCCAATTATGGGAACTGGGGGCTAAAACGAATCTGACATCTAGTGCAAATATGCTGTAATACTGATATAAATATTCTACAATATAAAAATGCTAAAATGCCAATATTATTTTTAGTGAATTGACTCTTGACGTTCATTCTACTAGGAATTTTATCAACCTGCTTAGCCAATTGCTCGCTTTCTAAAGGATATTTCAATCTGGACTTTTTTCCCCTCAAACTATGGCAAAGAATATTCACTCTCTAAAAACTAGCAGCTACATATGTCTAAAAACGCTAACTCGGGCAGGGTGGTGAATGCATTAGGTGGGACAGAACAGAGAAACAGTGATGGAGGTGAATAGGGTACTTACAGCAATGCTGTGTCCGAAGCCGGAGCTGGGCTGGGGACTAGCAGCACTAATGTAGTTGCCCACGCCGGAGTCCTGGCTGGTGGGGCCGTACAGGTCAGCCACTGGCCCGGGACTGCTGGCTCCAGGAAAGGCTCCAGGCCGGGGCGGGTTGGTGCCTGCCGGAGAAGCGGCCGTGCCAACAGTGAGGTGAGGAGGGTTGCTAATCAGGATTGCTGATGTGTAGTACAACTAACAAGCTTAGCACTAGCATGCAATATAAGCACAAAATGTCATATTCTGAAAGGAAGTTGTGTGTGTATGTCTATACTGCCTGAGGTCTTTTAGGAATAGTGGCATAATGTCTTCTTTATGGTTCATCCAAAAGGTACGAAATGAAAAATAAAGAAGCTGGTCCTCAACTCTTCCACATAAACATACACACACATTGCATAACGCAAACTAGTCAGCTAGCGACTACTGCAGCAATGCATCTCATCATTCATGCAGATGAAAGTGTGCTTATGCGTGTCAGACGCATCTTGCCAGCATTCACATGGCATGCGTGCTACTCAGGTAGGTTTTAGGTGAGCTTTACTGCTGTGTGATAGAGATCCATGATTTTTTTTTTTTCTCTCTGAGGGCGTTTGCGATGTTTAAAAGTGTGAGTGAGAATGAATCGCTTCCTTCCAGGTTCCTTTCATTATCATAACCTCACCCTCTCTCCGCTCTCATACACTCCCTTTCCCCCAATCTCATATCAAGTGCTCTACACCCATCCTCCTTCAAATTTGACTGCCGGTTCTCCAGTCCCTTTCTGAAAATTGCACGGGAGATTTTGCCACAACACCCCCTATCTAATCAACACCTGTCATTGAGAAAGTGGTCTCTCTCCTCCTCCTCCTCATTTTTTTTTTTTTTTTTTTTAAATATATACGGTGGTGATTATCCGGCAGTTAGTGTCAGGGGGCTATCAGGCCTAGCAGCCGCCTGGAAACCAGGAAATTGCTGAGGGTGTCTTGGGTAAAACGTGTTGAATCATGGAGTTTCCTCTCCACTGCGAGCGTGACTCCACTTTGCTGAAGCTACATTTGAGTCTGAAAACAGAAACTGTTGAAGATGAAGCCTGGGAGACGAAATTAAACACTCACCAAGCGCAAATTGCAAGTAAAACTCGACTTTGGTGAATAAATAAAATGTTGCTGGGTCACTTTGCTAAGAAATACAACATAAAACATTTTAAGTCAAATTGTAAAACTGACAGTTTAACCCTCTCTGATGTAAGTCACACGGGCAATTCTGATGAAAAAGATGTCGTGATGTACACGTTTTCATCGAATAACTTGTAGAATCAGAAGTTTATCAAAGTTTTTAATAGTGCTTAAAGTTTTCTCTAGAACAAACATTCAAAAACACAAAACAAAAATATGAGAAATGACGTGTTGTCTTTTTTTGACACATGCAGTTTAACTAACAGACAAACAAATTTCAAAGAACAAACAGCTATTAGATGTTTATCCAATTGTCAAAAGTATGAAAAATATTTTAATAATAATAATAAAAAAGCAAAATAGAGTCTCATGGTTGGAAAGAAATATTTAAGCTAGGTAAGATTTCTCAATTGGCCATTAAAAAAAACAAACTCTTAATGCTAGATAAAAAGTGAACTAAATTAAAATGAGAAATTTTGCAACTAACTGAAATGTTAAAGCTCTAAAATCACTAACTAGAAATAAATAAAAACTAAAACTGAACTAAAACTAAAGCTGAAATAAAAATAAATAAATAATATTAATAGTAATATTAAAAAAAACATACATTATAGTACATAAATAATACTAAAATAACACTGATTGTCAGATGTGGGGATCCTGGCTGCAAAGGCTGTTTGCCCAAATCAGAACCTCTGAAACTAAACACAAATCCACAGAGCAGAAATACTGACACATGTGCAAAAGGAGCAAGGAGGGGCTGGAGATGGTTTTGGAGGAAAAATTACAATTAGACTAATTATATCAGACCACTTGAGCCATGGCTGCTGTCATTTGCAGATGACCCCTCCATTTCATTGCTGTTGAGAGGCGAATTAAGGAAAATAAAAACAAATGCATGAATTAAATTAAATGAATGCTCTCAGGAACTTTGAGGCCCCTTGCTGTGCCACGCTCAATTTTTCTCCTACGCCGGCCCTCTATGACACTTCCATTAATAAGCGAATATTAAATCAAGTTCCTCCACAGGCGGAGGCCTTCAGATCAGCGCCCATTGAAGGGGGAGTCTATTACTGCAGCAGCCTCCAAAAAACTCAGGAGGGTAAAAGATATCTGTGTGAATGGAATATTAGCCTGGAGGGCTCATGTAAGAGAGCAAATACGTTAGATAGGGGGCAATATGCTGCCGTGGGTAAACCGAATGAGACAGACACACAATCCGTCTGCTTTTCACACAAATGAGAACACAGACAACAGGAGAGGTGAGCAGCTCTACAGTCAGAGCTCTCACTTCTAAATGTCAGCGTATCAAAATAGCGTCAGCTACTTTTAGGGATGATGGGAAAGCATGTATATCCACTGCTAGATCTGAGTGGAAGGGAAAATGGCTGTTGCTAGTGTACCACTTGTTTACAGCTAGCCCACTATGATGCAAAATATGATGCATAATTAGCAAGTATGTATTTTTCTGTTGTTTTCAAGTCAAAATTTTCAAGTAAAAATAGCAAAACATCTTTAAAAAACACATTTACTTCAGAAGCAAACTTATAACTTAAAGAAATAGAAAAACAAATGTAAAAAATAAAGATTAAAAATAAGATTATTTATAACATCCTGAATTACACTTATTATGATTATTTATGATTTAAATCATATTTAAATAATAATAATAATAATAATAATAATAATAGTTCAGGAATTGAGCAAGCACAGTATGAAAGCCTCAGGGTATCAGCAGGGCATCAGACAAACAACAACATACTTCATAAGTTCTCTTAAGTGTTAACTAACATCTTAAAATCCTTCTTGGACTGATCTGGATCAAAGCTTACACACTCACATCAGCCTTTCCCTTGTCACGAATAAAGTGCTTCTAAAATAAGAGTGGGAAACCAGCACACTGTAAGTGACAGCCCTGGTTAGCATCACGTCCTGAGCTATGACTGGCTTCGGTATTCCCAACAGACCAGCGCTAATAAGACATGTTGATTCGCCGTCTTTGATATATCCAAAGCCATCAATGGGGATGTGCTCATTAACAGATCAGGAAACTGTGAAACGAATTCATACACCTTACCAACTATGATGGATTTATTTCAAAAACTCCTATTGTGTGTCTAAGAGCATTGAATCATTTAAACTTTCATTTAAAGAAGGAAAAGGAAAGTGTTGCACATCTTGGAGGTTAAGTATATTGCTCACGTGGTTGAAAGAAATGTAGAGAACATTATACTCTGCAACCGCCAATACCATCAACATTCCTTGGCATTCCCCAACCAGAAACAGTCTGGTTGCTGGCGTGGATGCCTAATCCACACATGCCTCAATGTCTGCAAGACAGTTTATTAGTCATTATCATGGTTCTTGACGGCACTTATTTTTCGTTTTTTGCTAAGATGTGTCTTGTTTATCGCCAAGATCTTAAGACTACCTTCCTTTGAACTAGAGGCTACTGAATATAAAGTGGAGCACTACTGTTTTTAAGAGGGCCGAATGTCAGTTCAGTGGTGCACTACCATGAAGCATTAAAAAAAAACATGCCAAGAGTTTGGGAATAGCAAAATTCTTCTCTTTAAATGTGCTGTCAAAACAAGACGTTTTTTTTTTTTTTCATCCATGCAACACACTCTTCCCATTTTCACTTATTAGTTTATGTAATTCTATATCCAGTGGACACAAAGAGTATTTCAACACTTTAGCCACATTTAAAATGCCTGAACTTATTTGCATTAGATAACAAAACAGCAAACCAAGGGGATTTTTTTTTTCTTGCAACATCTGAGATTTCTATGGAACTGTTCCACTAAGATCTGACAACCAGTCTCTTCAAGTTTAACCTAGTGTTTTATCATTTAAAACCTCACAAACTTATTTTTATGAAATATTTTGCTTGTGCTATCCGTCTTTAGAATAAATGCCATTTGGTTTGTCATTTTGTATGTACTGCAAAGACATTCATTTATTTTAAAGTGTGACTTAAAAGGATAGTTCACCCTCATATGAACATTCTGTCATCATTTTCTCATGCTCATGTTGTTTCAAACCTGTTCCGAACAGGTATCTTCTTTTGTGTTCCACAGAAGAACCTAAGTCACACAGGTTTGGAATGACACGAGAGTGACTAAACGATGATAGAATTTTCATTTTCGGGCAAACTATCCCTCTAAGTGTCTAAATACATTTTGGAGCCACTGTATGTGTCAACAAACAGAATGCATACAGAACAAAAAGTAAAGGGATGCATTAACAATACATCTCAATATGTGATACTTTGTCCAAATGCGGCAACTAAGCGATACAATCAACTTCCAACAAATGGCTTGTCACTTTATACTCATGTACATGACATTGGATGTTTGGATATCATTTATCACATGCCAGCAGGCTGACAGTTGAGCGGTATGGAGCCGATGGGTGTGTAATACATATATACGTGTCTGAGTATGTACTGCACGAGATATGAACTGGCAAGCATGAACGCATGTGTCGCATCTCCCAGTTAATTGCACAGGGACTGTGACCGCAGCCAAATCGGATATATCGCGACAGTACATGCGCATTAGCGGCCACGTATATACACTCCTTCAAATCCACAGGCGAAATGACAATGCTACCACAATTCAACATGCAGCAAACTGCAAGGATGCACAAACCCCTCGCTTTCCCTTCTCATCTGTCCCCCCTCTCTCTCTTTCTTTCTCTCTTGTTTTAATGAATGGCAGGGTGATGAATAAACCGCATGAATCAAATCAATCATTGAATGAAGGAGAGGCGGGTACACACCTGGGCTCTTATACTGATCCGGGCTGGCCAGGTGCTGGAGAGGGGAGTTGCAGGCTGATGTGGCATGCTCGCTTTGCAGCAGCTGAGCCGCCTGGGGGCCCAGGGAGCCATAGTCCGCAAAGGAGAAGGGGGGCCCCCGTTGGTCGCTTGGCGAGGAATAGAAACCGTAATCGGGGAAGCCTGGGAGATACAGTACAGGGGAGGAGGAGGAAAGGGGGAGGAGGAGGAGGGGTGGGACTCCATCATTGGGGGAAATAGGACTTTGCATAGTAATGTTATGAGGCAATGCTTAATATCTGACTTGCATGGTTGTACAATGCAATGTACACTGGGAAGATAGATGGTGAGTTTGTATAGTCACATCTTGCTGTTTCCCCTCTGTGTGAGTGTGTGTGTGTGAACGTGATGGCGAGTGTGTGAACTGTACTACTATAAATACTTGGGTTTGCTGCAGACAGAGGTACTGACATGCTACAGATCAAATAAGCAAACGGAAGTCGTGGTTTAAAAAACTTTTGTTTGATGATTACATTAAAACTGACTGACCTTAATAGATGTTCTGAGAAAGGAACGCTCATCATTTGAAATGCTAATTTGGATTCAGCATTCACAAATACATCAAGCAGGAAAATAACTACAATACTACTGTATTCTTGTTATTTGGTTAACACTGTTAACCAAACTACAAAGCATGTGTTAATTTTCTTTGTCAAAAATATGTCAAAATATTTACAAATATAAGAATATTTTATTGTGTGTGAGTACATGTGTGTTTGTCTGTTGAGCAAACTATTATGAGTAAAGGATGCTTTTAAATATTACATACAGTGGCCATTTGAACAGTAAGGCCACATTAAAAAAAATGTATGAATTTAAATAGATATCCCAATATCTACTTATTTTAAAATAAAAGGAAATTAAATACTTCTAAAAAAATATTTGTGAGATTATAAAGTTACAACAACCACAGCAATACCAAAAACATCATTTGATGCCACTTTGTTTGATATTTCATATCTAATGTAATGAGATTCAGACATTTAAAAGTGTGACTTCAGCATCAAAATATTTTTGGGGCCACTGTACACAAATAAATATATAAATAAAATGATATGCTAATTCGCAAAATGTTGCTTGCATACAAACTTTGATGAAAAACAACTATTACATAACCAAGCTCAAGTCTGTCACTCTTTCTGTGTGAAAAGCAGACAAATATGAGAAGATGTAACCTTGTAGCTGAGAAGAAGACCTGAAAATTATCCATAGCTGATGGGGTGTAATTAAGCTGACCCCGTCCTGCACTGCCTGCTGTTGTTACAGACGTGGAACTGTGAACTTGAGGGAAGGTGTTAAAGAGAGGGATGGATAGAACTCACAGAACACCAGTGTACCTGCACTATCTGTTTATAAATAGTCAATATAGTCCCTCTGCTAGAGTTTTATATCAGCCAAACTATCAGCCCAGAGTGTGTCTCATCAGAGCAGCCTTGGTGAGGTACTACATTCAATTCTTCCTTTTCCTCTGCTTTAATTAGTTTCAGAGGATCTCAGATATACACAGCCGAACAAATGAGGTCTATGCCAGCCTACATTTAAGAAGAGTTGAGGGAGTGATAAAGAAATATAAATAAAAGAAAAGAGAAAGGAAAGCTGATTCTCCCACAGGCTGTAGCTGTGCTGCTCTGACCTTCTCCAATCACTCATTAATTATCCAAATCTAGTCTGCTGACTGCTCACCTCAGCCTAAACCTTGAGTCCGCTCTATTGGAAAAACAACAATGGCTGCATTTTTGGTCACCAAACACATCTATTAAAGACCCAGAGATTTGTTGCTATTGCTTATACACTATATGGCCTAAAGTATGTGAACACCAGTGTGAATATCAAACAAAAAGGTTTTTTTTTTTTTTTACCAAAGAATGGTAACAAAGAAGTCACACTGTAAATATACTCTTTCCGCAACAACTCACTAAACCTAATTTTTAGGACCTTGTGTCTTCACAACAAGGACCACTTTCAAAGGTTGTTTGTGTTAAATGTTGATATGTTTAAATTAATACATAAAATGTCAAATAAAATGTTGTTTTCATTGATTAAAATGTGCAAAACTGACTAAATTAATGGATATGACAAATAAATATTACAAATTGAAATCTCCTTACACAAACATATAAAGTAGAATGAGGTGCACCAAAGTCCATAAGAATGTAGTTTTAAGGACTCTGGTACGGAGGAAATTGTCTGGATTACACAAAATCCCAAACCTGAACCTCCTATTGAAGACCTTTGAGAAAAATCAAATCCCTGCAACCAGAGAAGCTGTCAGGAAGGACTGACTGCCCATTAATGCCAATTGTTTTGTAATTAAATGTTCAACAATCACATACAGGTGTGGTGTTTGCTGTCCACATATTTTTGGCTATGTAGTGTACCTTTCTCAGGCGTCTTTCCAAGAAAAAGCGAAAGAAAACGCATGTTGCAAATTCCTGTTTTTGCATTCTGTTTCAGAGACTGCCAAAACAGACCAAAGAAATTCATAGGCACAAGCACTGGAAAGATGCTTACGAACAGTAAACAGAAACGAGCATGAAAATCCCCGTCCTGCCAGTACCTACACTCCCAAACGCGAATAAATCACAGATGCATCCCGACGTTCAAGCTCTCTCCCGCTAACTGCGCAAAAACGGAGGAAATGCCTGAGGTATGCTCAGAATCTTTAAGTGTTTCGGCTTCCCGGAGAGGAGGGGAAAGCCCACTCCAGCGCGCACATCTTTAATCATTTAAGGAAAGCAACCAAAAATGCACTTAGGCTGAATCCATTTTTGATGGGCCTCTCTAATAGATGGGCGTCCTTGAGGTTCAAAGGGAACCATGGACGTGCCTCTTAATTAGACAAGCTGCCATCCCGTCCTGTTTCCCCTCATCCTCCTAATTAGATCTTTAACAACAAACAAATGAAGACCTTTTACAGGCGTGTGCGGCACGTCCTGCTTTGTCCCCGCCAAGAAAGGGGGGGCGCAGAGACGTCCTTTTTGTCTAACGCTCCCCAGCCCTGCCGCGCACGACAATGGCTGGGTCCTGCCGCAATCTGCATAAATATTCCGCCTAATTTCCGTAGAGCGGGAACGGCGGGACGCAAAATACGACATTACCGCACGTACAACAAACACACCTGGTTTCTTTGTTTGCACTGACATAGAAAATTAGACCTGAAAAGCTGTTCGTTTTAATGCGGTGGCAGGAAAGGTCTTATCTAATAACGGCCTGCAGAAATTACGTTTATTATCCAGGTAGATCACGTCCAATGACAGTGCTATCTGAAGCAGAAACACGGAATAAAACGCAGTTAAAAAGTGCCCATTTACTGTCTATAGAGAAAGCCATCTGGCGGAATAGGGCTGCTTGATTACCTTCGCCGGCTAATTCTCTCTCTGAGCGCATGCAAATGATTCACTTTGACCAAGTGGAAGTGAGGGAAAAAAAAAAGTGGAGCTAAATTAAACACTGCCGTTTTTAAACATCAAAAGTTGCCACAATAATGGCTCCTCCGTGAAGTTCCATGGTATTGTACGCTGCCAATCAGACAGAGAATAGCACTCGGAATGTTTTATGCCTCTGTGAATAACTCCGGGATGAAGCGAGGACGCAGGGTGTGAGTTTTGTGTGCGTCTATGTGTGTCCTTTCATTAATAGGCACTGCGAACACTTTCTTTAACTGCAACCCCACAGTCATACTGCACAAAAAGCTTAATATCTTGTCTTCTCCTTCCACAAAAACAAATACTGAACTGTGTTGTGTACCACGGGTCTCTCCCCTTCGCTCAAAGAGAAATCTAATTACTCTATAATGGCAGGTTTGGGGGGAGCGCGTACATCGTTGACAGGTGATAGATGCGTAAACTCACTTCCCCCGACTTGATGAATAGCGGTATAGAAACGTGAAGCTTTCGTTCGTGGTGGGCGTACGACAGCACCTCGTCTATTCATCATTCCGCCTCTGTGAGCCGCATGGAGGCCCGTGAACACACTCCGAGGTCGTGTCTGAACAGCTGGGAGTAGGTCATCCAGATGTGCCTTTGTCTGGGCAACATCTGCACTGAGCCCAGACCCCCCAGCAAGGGGAGGGACGGGGGGCCGACGTGGGAGCGAGCTCAGAATGGATGCACTCTGGAAGGTTGTCAACCGCACCATTACGAGGCCCATCTGGTGCTTGTGAGCCAGCATATAGATGAAAGCACTGGCTGCTTTTACCCCCAGCTTTGTGCTATTATACATAATATCTGTCAGAGCAGCATCAAGAAACAGATACATAAATACATGAATACGTAAATAAGAGGCCCTTTTATCAGCTGTTTAATGAACAGAGAGCGGCAATTTGTCACCGCTACATGCATCAACACAGTGGCGGATAGTCTTTTTTCTAGTAGCATTAAAGTCAGGACCGCATCAGTCGACAGCCAGTGTGATATTAAGACAGTGGTCAATATAATAAGTTCCATAAAATCAATTAAGAGCTATTTTAAATTAATTATACAGTCGCTTTAACGCTAAAAACGAGGGAGTCACAAGTAAGGAATAAGACCTCGACAGCAATAAAATATAAAGTGGCTCATTTCTGGTTAAACATATCTCGTATAAAACTGAGGTTTCCTGTCCTGAATTACTCCTTATTTGTCAAAATGGACAGTAACTCTGAATGCTAGCCCTCAGGATGGTACTACAGTGCCTCAGGCAGTCATCTTTCCTCGTACACGAACATCTACTTGGCTAACATGTTTTTTGGGCAAATCATCCATAGGCCTGCTTGTATTGATCTGTAAGGCTGTAGGGAAAATACAGTGCTAAAGCACTAGACAGGAAGAAGATACATCTATGTTTGCCATGCTATTCACAGAAAAACACTGTGACAGATTTTATCTGTCAACATCTGACGTTGTCATATATAGTCACATCAGCATCATACTACAGTACACTAACACAAAAAACAATTTGCAAAAAAAACAACAAAAAACAAACAAACACGTTTTTGTCTGCTAACCCCTTGTTTTTTCTGCTTCATTTAGATCTTAGGAGCAATTCACTAAGCCAAATCAACCAGACCACCTTTACTGAGGCTTTTTGATAAAAAATGATTCAATTGAGATGAGTTCTGTGTTTCACAGAGACACTGACACAAAATTCTGTTCGTCCAGCAGAAAAGTCTTAGTAAAACTAAAATGTGTTTGCATTGCAATTTAACATCTTGTACTGTCGGTCGCTACTGAAGAAAAAAAAAAAAAAAAAAAAAAAAAAAAAAAAAAATAAAAAAACCTCTTCTCCCGCTGGACTGAAGTTCAGTATGTCAGAACGGCTCACACCTGACCTGTCAGCAGTCTATTACCACAATTAGCCTGCTGATGTTAGCGAAATACTGCCATTTACAGAGTCTTTTCATGGGGGGACGATGGAAAAGCTGACATTTCGCAATGTGACTTTCAAACACTTTTTAAAAAAAAAAAGCTCAAGGACTGCGGCCTGCCTTGGAAATAGCATTTCACACAATCATCTACTCCAGGCAGAAATGTCAGTCGCAGAGAGGGAATCCATACACTCGAACAAAAACACAGACTGCCGTTCTATAAAAAGCACTGACCCTGCAATTCCATACTCAGAGACATTATGTTTTATCTCTCAGTCTCTCAATCTCTCTCCACTTGAATAAAGTCGGTAGCACTCTTCCTCTCTAACATATCCTCTACCAAGGTGTCAATAAACTTGTCAAATGAGCCTCCGAATTAGCTTTGAAACTTCCGAACGTCCACAATTAGCTACCTCATTTCCACCTATGTCATCTTTAAAGAATTACAATCGCTCTTTGCCGCCTCCACAAAGCATCACTCTCCATTCAGTGATGGTCTTTTCTAGTCGTATATCTGAGTAATTATCATTACAACACGTCCCTTCTAGCTGAAGGCGGCATAAATTGTCTACAGATAATGTTTTAACATTTAAGCTCGCAAATCTTAGAAAATTACACACACGACGGATGAAAAAACGTGTTTTGTGACAAGCGCTCACACCATTGCGCATAGGTGGAGTGGAGAAGCGGACAGCTAGCCGCAAGATGGAGAAAACATACATCTTCATCAGGAGCGTGACAGACAAGTATGAAGTGCGTTTTATATTGGCAGCATGGGCGGCTGGCACCGTAGAGACGGCCTGGCCTAGATTGCACCTGCGGACACCACAGCGAAACGAGGCAGACACAGCTGCAGTCCGGGGCCTGTCTGTCAGGATACGACAGCTAATGGAGAGTGACACAGGTTTTCTATGCCGCCCGGTTCTCTAACTCACACGCGAGCGCACACACGCCATACTTTCACCTCTCTGTAGAAGGAAAGAAGAACAAATGGAGGGAGGGAAGGGATGGCAGAGCCTGAAAGAAGTTGGAGGGACAAGTCTCGCCTCAGGGACACTGGTGGCCCTTTGTCCCCGGCCCAGGTGAGCCGAGGTGCTGAGGTTGTCAGGTCTCCAGTGCTAGGATGTGCTTTTGCGAGATGTGCAGTGTCAGATAACTTCTGCATCTCCTGTGAGTCATCTCTCTCCGTTTGCCAAAGAGCTAAGAGGAAGTGGGGCGGCACTGCCAGAATGTCATTCTATAAACACCCGGTTCATTCTGACACATGCTGCAGGAGATCTCAATAAGTCAGATATTGTTTTACACACCTCCTCCTCTTCTTCAAGCTGAAGGGGTATAAATGAGAAAAAGTACTTTCGATACAAAACATGTGAAAAGCAAATCTTTTTTTTTTTTTTTTCACTCAGCATCAGAAGACAAAAGACGATGGACATAATGCATTCTTTCCAAATACAAGTTAATAGACATGACCACCTACTCAAATCTAGATCTACAGTTTCTACCAGAACCACTAGAGAGGCATGCAGTCAACTAACAGACACATATAGGTTCAAGAAAAAAGAAGCAGAGAGAATGGCCAAAGAATGAAAAAAGGACTGGAATAAAAAGGCGAGAACAAAAAAATATACTTAAGGTAGGTGGAATAAAGAATGAAGTATTGACAAGTGTTAAAGGATTAGTTTATTCAAAGCGACACTTCTTCATCATTTACTCACCCTCATGTTGTTCCTAGACTAGTTTATGCTTTAAAAAATATGGAAAAGCACCATAAAAGGATCACAGATTTGGTTTGACTGGACTTTGAATGAATCATATTGTGAACCGAATCAACCGATTCATTAGAAATATCCAATTCAAATACATGATTTGTTCACACAACCAGGGTTATTATCATTAACTAAAACTAAAACTATTAAAAAACATTTTTGTGAATTGAAACAAAGCTGAAATAAAAAATAAATATAAGATGAAAAATGTTTAAAGTTCCATTTAGGGCTTTTAAACAAAAATTAGAAATGCCTTGGAAACTGTAACAAGTTGAAGTTAAAGCAACAAATTAAAATTGAATTGAAAAAAATTGAAAAAAAAATTAATTAATAAAAATTAATTAATAAAATTAATAAAGCTAATAAAAAATGACCCCCCCCTCCCCCACTAAAATGAAAACTGAAAATATAAAAAAATTAAAGCTAAATATTCAAATATTAACAGTCTGTTTTTTTTTGTTTTGTTTTTTTTTTAAGTATGCATCACTTTTATGATACATTTATGGAGCTTTTGGAAGCTTCAGTACCCATACATTGTAACTGCACAGACAAAGTGTGAATTTCTCCATTTTGTATTCATCTGAAAGAAGAAAGTCATACAGATTTTAAATAACATGAGGGTGAGTATATAATAGAATCTTTTTTTATGAACTATCCCTTCAAGCACTGCAAGTTGCACTATATGATAAACAGATCTGAAAAAGAAATATGGTATAAAAATAATGCAGAAACCCAAAATAAAGAATACATAAATAAGAGAACAGAATAAGATTGAGAGAGAAAGAAGAAGGGAAGGGGGAAGTACAGGAGCAGGGACAAACCTTCCGCTGGAGTGTGACCAGAGGACAGTGTGGAGAGAGGAAGTCAACTGGTGCTGTCTCTGACTTACACACACTGGCTTTCAGCAGGACCAAACCAAACAAGAGAGAAACAACAGAAACATGACCATTGGCCCAGCGTCCTACTATACACCAACACATCAACAGGGTTGGTTTGTGGGTGTTTTTATGATCGTTGATACAAATGAAAAGTTAGCATGCCATTTTCAAGTGCTAGATGAAATCTGGGGTGCAGATACATGCCATTTCATGAGCTTCCACAGTATGTTCTGGCTTTAACAAACATGCTGTAATATCTTGACTGTAAGTGAATTTATGTACATTTAACAATCGCAATCGGTTTAAAACACTAAACCAATCTGAAAAGTAGCTCGTAATGAACATGTTCCCAGACCATAAAAAAATATCTGCTGATTAGTCCTTGTTAACTGAAGCATAATGATCAATTGCTACCAAGTGATGATCTGTTTCATGGGCCAAACTGACACAGAGAGGCCCAGTCGGTAACCAATGAAAACCATTCAAATTACACACACTATTTAGCGTAGCTAAAGTATGTGTCTCATTCATTTTATTACCTTACTGCCAATAAATAATCATAAAAAGAAGCTGCTCTGGATGACTCAGATCTGTGGAATATCAGGCTTTAAATCAGGGGTTCTCAATCTTCTTCAGGTCACAACCTTTTTTTTTTTTCTTCTCAAATTCTTGACACCCCAATTCAAGCACATACTGTAACAGAGTCAAAGTTACACACTTGAGGATTCCAAATGCGTCATATTTCCTTCTCAACAATAACTATTTCATTGTTTCACTACTTTATAGGTCTAACATACAAGTTTGGGGTCATAATAATACTTTTATTCACTGTCTTGTACTAAATTGATCAAAAGTAACAATATTATAAAAGGCTTCTATTTTAAATAAATGTTCTTCTTATGAACTTTTCAATAATTCTGAAAAAATAAATCTATTACAGTTTCCACAAACATATTAAGCAGCACAAATGTTTTCAACATTGATAATAATAAAAATGTTTCTTGAGCAGCAAACCAGCATATTAGAATAATTTCCAAAGGATCATGTGACACTAAAGACTAGAAAAATAATACTGCTGAAAATTCAGCTTTGCATCACAGGTATAATTTACATTTTAAAATATATTCAAACAGAAAAATGCTCTTTTAACTTTTAATCATATTACAGTTTTTACAGTATTTTTAGTGAGCACAAGAGACTTCTTACAAAATGAAAAACATATTATATTACATTACATTACATTACATTACAGTGTATATTATATTATATTCATATTTCTTTGACTTTATCTGCATCTCTGGTGAGCCACACAGAATTGTGCCCCCTAGGTTGAGAACCTCTGTTTTAAATACTTAAATTATTGCATCAAGCAGGTGGAGGAAGTGCAACAGCCCTCGGGTGACTGACGGAGATTATGCAGATTATGCAGTGATGAAGATGATCTGCAAAAGCCGTCTGCAGCGTCACCATTTCACCAGAGTACCCCACAGAATGGAGTGCGACAGCTCGTCTGTCAGAGCGGAGCCTCTGACTTTCACCGTACCCTTGCCGGCAGGTTTGCGCAGGAGTTAACTGACTGACAGTCGGCACGCAAACACATCTCATCCTCCGCCTAGCAGCAAATGTATGCACAGCAGGGGTGTATAAATTGTGCTGCGCAATGGAGATCAGTTGGGTAATAGATGATGAGGTTCTCGGAAAAGGTCATCCTTAAATGTCAGTGCTCTGTCTCAATGGCTTTCTCACTTCTGTCACAATGCAACCATGGAGCGACTCCATCAGTCACAAAAGAGTGCAACTGCGCCATCAGCTTAAGACGCTAGCCATTGGGGGGTGGGAGGGTGCTAAAATAACTACGCTGGCCTAATAAACTTGGTCCAGTGGGCCAAGACCTCACCTAATCACATTCCTCTCCAAAACACACAGTATAACCCAAGCTTTCAATGTTCAAATGAAAATCAAGCTCACTGGATCTGAATTTCACAATGCCAGCCTCGAGTATGACTTCTTCGAGCTGACAACTATGACCACGAGCTGTTTAAAAGTCTGGAGAGTCATTTCTCATGTAGCTCTCATTTTAAACTCAGAGCCCGCTCCAAACAAGCCTGGCGTAATTCACACACATTGTGTAAATTGTGCTTTACAGCAACAGCTGCGAGATGCAGAGAGCTGTTTTTTTTTTTTGTTTTGTTTTTTTTCAGGCAAAGTTGGTTTCTTTAGCCGAGTGCTAATCAGAATCAAACACGTCTGATTGGGTGGAGAGGCATGACTGATTGGCTCACGCTCTGTCGACTGCGCTCCTTCAAACCGTGCACCGAGCCACTTTTACGCCTGTCTGCCAATTACACCAGGGTGGATAGCTGTCTGCCGGAGAGCAGGTGTCAATGGAGCGAACTCGAGTCAAAATATGCAGTAAACGCATGCGCGTGAGCGAAAAGGTGTGTGTTTGCCTTTTTACAGTACGTGCTTGGACAACATATCAGTGTGGATGTGTGTAAATAAACTCTGTACCCGCTACGGCATCGCTTTCTGATGGCCAATTAGCCAAGGCCATCATTTCCCATTGTGCTAAAGGCCAGACGTCAGCGAGAAGGCCGAGGGCTGTTCCTCCCTGCTGTTTATTTATTTAAGAATCCTTGTGTCTTACAGACAAAGTCAGATTGATAGATTAAGCTATCCAGCCTCCGGATCAATAACCACAGCGGAACGAGGGAGCAACTGGGAACTTTTAATGTGCACACTCTGTTTAATGTGCACACACTGTGTTTTTCTGAAGTTTGTCTGAATGACAGAGGAAGGCATTAACGACCGAGAGCGCCGACGATTAAATGTGAGAACCGACAAACCAAGAGAAATGAAAAGGCTCATTCGTGTAAGTCTGTGTGTAATAGTGTTGTGTGCATGGGGAAGGGGGTTAGCGAAACAAATACAGCAGCTACGGTAAAGTACAAATGGCTGTGCGAGCGGAAGCCGGCCCCTGCGCCCTGATCTGTTACCAGTTCCACTTACGTTAACTAAATTAAGAAAACAGGGGGAAAAGCTGGTCTCGGACCATCGGACGGTGGGGCGACTTCTGCCAGCGCCATAAATCACATCTACAACAGGAAAGGAGGGGAAGCAGACAGGAGCCTTGAGTCCTGTCCTTTCCTTCTAACTACAGACTGTGTGTATGTGTGAGTGTATATGTGTGTGAGAGAGAGGACAGAGGCGGCTAGAGTTAAGAGCAGCATGGAGAGAGCAGCAGTCACACAGATCTATGGCCAGAGCGTTTACCTGGCCCTGTGCTCTGAGGGTATGCTGCGTAGCCGCCTCTTCCACGGGCCCCCCTACCTGAGCCGCGCGCTGCCGCCACTGCTGCTGCCGCCGCTACTGGACCGTACGCTGTTGCCGGGAAGCCTGTGCGAGAGGGTGGGGTTGGGGATAGGATGGGATTGAGGAAAGAGGAGAGAGGGAAGGGGAATGAGAGGATAACAGGATGGGAAATGAGAGGAAAGGAACATGGCAGAAAAAGAGAGTAGTGAAGGAATGAGAGGAGAAAAGTGCAAAAAAGAGGGAATATGGCGTAAAATGAGGAGTAGGTGAAAATAAGAGAAGAAGAGGAGTGGAAACATGGTGGAAAAGGAAACAGTGAAGGAATGAGAGGAGAAAAAAAATAAGGAACAGGGCAAAAAGTGAGGAATTAGAGGTGAGATAGAAACAAGACAAAAAAGGGATGGAAAAAAGCAGAGGTTATAACAAAAATAGGGAACAGGGCGGAAAAGGAAGCAGAGAAGTAATGAGAGAAGAGAGGAAAAAGGTGGAAAATGGGCATTAGCAAAAAGATGAAAGGAGAGGATAGAGGAGAGGAAAGTAAAATGGAGAACAGGGCGAAAAATGTGGAAGGTATGAGAGGAAAAGATAGTAAAATAGAGGAAATAGAGCGGAAAACAGAAGTAGGCATAGACATAAGTGGACAGAAAAAGAAGAAAGAGAAGGAACAGGGTGGACGTAGTGGAGGGAGGAGAGGAAAGGGTAAAAAAGGAGAGGGAAAAACGAGAGGAGAGGATAAATTATAAAAAAAGCAGGATCAAGCTACCTCACAACATTACTGACTCATAAAGTTGCTGCAGTGTCTGTGCAGGTTCTGCAGGCTGCTGTAATGCACTGTGTACTGTGGGCGTCTTCACAGTGCGGAGGAGACTGCAGTGGCCCTAATGCACTCTGGGTATTTCTGCATGGGTGACCACACTGCTCCTTAGCTTATCTGTTTGGAGCACACAGCGGGAGGGCCACGGCCGAGCATCAGACTTTCGGATATGCTACTGAGCTTGTGCGGTCAAGTTACTGTGATAAACTAATTAGATTTCAGCTATCATTTGAAATGTAAAGGGACTAGAATGCTTTAATGGTGGAAATATAACACTGCAGTAGACAGTTATCCAATGGCCTAACATTTGTTAAATAGAATAAAAACAAATAAAAAAACCTTTAGATTTAAAAATGATAATAAAAATAAATCCCTTTATTTGTTGGTATGAATTCGACAGGGATTGTAAGCTAAATATGACAGATTATATCAATGTCCTGTTGATATGTTTTGACATCAGTGGCATATGAAAATTCTAGCCAGTGACACTTTACTTGCAAAGGTATTCTTTAGTGCATTCATATATAATACACCCTATAATGAAAAAAATATTCCCATGATTATTTAGCATTTATTATATACTACTGTTCAAAACTTTGGTGTCAGATTTCTTTTATTGGAAAGAAATTAATACTTTTATTTATCAAGGATGCATTAAATATTAGAATAATTTCTGTAGGATCATTTGACATTGAAGACTGGAGTAATGGCTGCTGAAAACTCAGCAGGAATAAATTACATAAAAAAAAAAATTCAAATAGAAAACTTTTTATTACAATATTATTTTACAATATTACTGTTTTAACTTGATTTTTAGATCAAATAAATATAGCCTTTGTGAAAAATAATTCTGTCACAAACATTAAAATAACTTACCAAGCCTAAACGTTTGAACAGTAATTTAATTATGGCTATAATTATTCACGAGAAGATATGATGAATTACAAAGTGTATTAAAAGGTATTACAAATTAATTAAAAAAAAAAAAAAACACCTCCTTCCCCAACCAAAAAAAAAAAGTAGAAAAATATGTGATTTCAATGAAAATTCAAAGTATTTCAAGGCATATATACATATACATATATATATATATATATATTAGTGCTGTCAATCGATTAAAAAAAATTAACTAATTAAATCGCACATTTTTCTAAAATTAATCGCGATTAATTCC
>JAFVLL020028001.1:0-13979 GCA_021397915.2 Tor tambroides
TTTAGGTGTAGGGTTGGTGTAGGGCAACAGAATATACAGTCTGTACAGTAGAAAAACCATTACGCCTATGGAAGTCCCCACAAGGATAGTGAAACAAGTGTGCGTGTGTGTGTGTGTGCGTGCGTGTGTGTGTGTGTGTGTGTGTGTGTGTGTGTGTGTGTGTGTGTGTGTTCAATTCAATTCAATTCAGGTTTATTTGTATAGCGCTTTTTACGATACAATCGTTGCAAAGCAGCTCTACAGGAATTTAAGTTTCCACAATATATTTATATATTGCAGAACCTTAATATATTTAACTTATGGTATACTTATGGTGTGTGTGTGTTTTCTTTTTGTTTTTAATGAGATTTCAAAAATCTTTCTTACACCACAGTCACACTCGTGAACCAGCAGAAGTGTTGCATGTCCAGTAAAAGTATTATTAAATCAGGACGTTGGTGTGTGGAACTGGAGGGGAAACCATCCTCAGTGGATTACACTGTGAAATAATTTTATATTCCGTTTTAAACAATGCCATGAAAAGATAAGTTAATCAAGGAAGTGTCTACCTGTATCCATAAACGGATTTGTGACATACAGGAGTGTGACGACAGCGCCTCCAGGGATTAACTACTTCCAATGTTTCCCTAGCGATGGAGGAAACGCTACATTTTCTCTGCCACATAAACTTTATTTACAGTCACACCTGCTCAATTTTTCAACACCTTCTCTTATTTTCCTATTAGTTGTTGCCTTAGGAAGAGGGAGTTGAGAGGATTGTGCAACAATAAAACTTTCCAGCTCGTAGAATGGCAAAACCGAAACTCTCTGGATTTGTCCGTCAGGAGTCACATGTAGGCACATGAAAATTGAACTGCTCAGGTGTTATACATAATAACATATATTACATATAGACGTAGTGATAATATATTCAGTCACCTCTGTCTTCCTGTGCCCTCATTTTCAAGGGCCTCACACATTTTCAAACCATCAGTGTGTCTGTAAGTGAACCAGAAAGCGGGATGAGAACAGAACTGCAGATGAGAGAAATATATCTGAAAGATTAATGAAGTGCGGTGAATATAAAATGGGAGGAGACACTTTTAAATGGACGAAAACCTGAGCATCGCAGTCACCCAAGCCCCTCTCGGGCTCATGTTAATCTAAACCTGCAGAGTAAAGCAGTTGTGGGTAATATGGCCGTAGTTTTAGTGCAATGGATACCCTTAAAAATCATTGACCCTTTTTACAAAGACTCCTTGCCTAATTTTAGACACCCATTAACTGGACATGGAAAAAATAGATGGGGTTGGACTATGCAAGCACACATATTGCATGATAAATGCGTGCTCTTTTGGCAAGTAAATATGGAGCTGCCAGTGAAAAGACCATCCGCTGGGATGTATTTAAAAGTGATAATTTTGTTTGCCCACACAAGAATTTCGAATAAACATTTCATTCTCTCCAACTTTGAATGTTCAGGCAAGGGAGCTGTGCCAAATGCTGCTGTCGAACATCTTCATTTTAAATCTTTTTCACAGAAATGCTGCTGGGTTTTTTTTTTTTTTTTTTCATTTTATCTATATAGTAGTCTACATATTATCCTCCCAGCTGATGCTTTTGATATTTTTTTGCCATATAAAATAATACTCAAATACATTTATAGTACATTTTCGATAATTAGGCACTTTTATAACCATCTCTGATGCATTATAACTAAACTTGATGATATGATTCATGTGGCAAATTAGGGCTAATTAAAGTAGGTGCAAAATTTAACGAAGAAGTTCAAGAGTCTTAAACTGATACCTTATTAAAATATTGTTTCAGATCATGTCATTTATCATTGCTAGACAGAATAAGTAACACTGATAAATGGCATACTGAGCTGTAGATTAGGGATTTTTTTTCAATTCCATCACTGATTTAAAAAGCTTTTATTTGAAAAGTATTTATTAGCTTTTAAATGTGTTTGTTTATTTATTTATTTATTTATTTATTTACACACATTTATTAAAAATAAAGTAAAAATATTTATTTGAGGTAAAAAACCTTTTATTTATTTATTTTTAATTTTATTAATGATACCCTTCGAATGACTGATTTCTCCTCTTACAATGAAAATAAATAAATAAATAAATAGTTTGAGTCAAAATAAATATTTAATATTACTTAAAGGGATAGTTCACCCAAAAATGAAAATTCTGTCATCATTTACTCACCTTCAAGTAGTTCCAAACCTGTATGAATTTCTTTGTTCTGCCAAACACAAAGGAAGATATTTTGAAGAAAGTTTGTAACCAGGCTGTTTTGGGGCACCATTGACTTCCATAGTAGGAAAAATATACTATGGAAGTCAATGGTGCCCCATAACTGCTGTTTCCCACATTCTTCAGAATATCTTCCTTTGTGTTCATGTAGGTTTGGAACTACTTGAGGGTGAGTTAATGATGACAGAATTTTCATTGTTGGGTGAACTATCCCTTTAATAAGCCTAAATACATCAACTTTCTTATTTATTTAAATATAGTCTTTGCATCTTTTCGTCTGGCTTGGAAATCCTGCCTTGTGGACAATGGATTTGTCTTGATTCAGATATTTTTATTTTATATTCAGTTTTGGGGGTTGTTGTGAGCTTTGTGTCATATGGTTATTTGATCCATGCGGAGGCTAAATTGTGCTCTTTGTCTTCATGGCAAGTACAGCTAGTGATGTCAATGCTCTGTTGGACAACTGTATGATATCAAGCACAGCCATTCATCTCATTTATCTTAGCATGTGCTCCTCTCTTCATGGACGCAGAGGGGGTGACATTGCCATTGTCATTTTCATGCTCAGACTAAACAAACTGCAGAATAACCTTTCAGACCAGACACACAGCTCATGGTGAGAAAATATCAACAGACTCCATTTAAATCTGATAAAATGTGCCGCAACTGGGGGTTTGAAACTGTCATTATCCACATTACAGAAATGCAACATTTCCTTAATTTAACTTAAAACTAGGAATATTCAGTGGACCAAAGCATGTTTGCTCCCTCAGGTAATGGCTTCCTCAACATATAACCATTTTAAGATGCACAGACCTATAAATTCAGCCCAAATGATCATTGCAGTACATAGCGAAAGGCCACCGAATTGAACATTAACACAGCGTGCGCACAGAATTTCTCCTGTGATTCTGATAATTCAGCAATGAAAAATCAATGCTAATATGTTTCCATATAATAATAAACCATTGATTTATACTACTACTCTTTCCTGCTTAAATGGACTTAACCCCCAAATGTCATTATAAAAGCATTAAGGATCGTTATGCATGCTTGTTACAATAGCCCTATTTGTGCTTAGAAAGTTAACCTGACTAAATAACGTCTAGACTCATCCTTCACAAACACCGCTGTCGGTACGGAGACTTTGTAACTTTTGCATCACTGCATTTTGACAGCGTGACCATAACATGTTGTTCTCCATCGTACTTCAGTGCTTCGTTTTTAGGTTACTTTTATGTTCTATTTTCATTTGTAAGAAAGTGGAGCATCTCTTGCAGAAAATGAAAACAATAACATGGTTTTATCTATACGGCTGCAGCAGTAATGACTGTGAAAGATGGATGTAAAAGCTTTTTTGGAGCCATTATTTATGGATTTGCTGCACAAGGAGGAGGGAAGCAAAATTAGTTGACTTCCCTTATTAT
The DNA here is from genome assembly GCA_021397915.2 of Tor tambroides. Lineage (NCBI taxonomy): Eukaryota > Metazoa > Chordata > Actinopteri > Cypriniformes > Cyprinidae > Tor > Tor tambroides. The sequence continues at coordinate 3,677 of JAFVLL020028001.1, forward strand.
ATTTTCAAAGCTGTTGTTATTTAGGTAATTGAGCTCAGACAGGTGCGAGCAAACTATGTCAGAACTAATATCAGTCTGAGGCTGTTCTCAGCACGGCTCCACGGAAGAAACTGGCTATGGCAGGTTTCCCTCAGCCTGCACTCAGTCCTGTTAATTGAACTTTTATTAACTCGCAGTTTTTTTAGCCTCAGTGCAGCAGCTTCCTTCAGAAGACATGATGACAAATGCAACACACTGAGTTCCAGTGATTAGATGGTATACTAGACTAGTATTACATTTCCAGGGTTGCAGAGAACATGAAGCATTTGAGGATAGATGTGACCCTGTGAAGAGGTGATTTGTTATTTATTTTCAAATGAAACATTCCAAACAAGAAACCAATTGAAATGGAAATGAATTATTTATGTGTAATTAGAATCCCCAAAGGAATATAATGATCTAACGCTGCTGATTTATTAAAACCCACCTACGTTAAATGCTAAATCTCAGCAAACCCGGCAAAGAAGAAGGTTAAGAAAAGTTCCGGAGAATCTTAATGATTCTCTGTTAATGGGCATTTTTTGACAGTTGTTAGACAGACTCATTTCTAAACATGTCGTTATTCCCAGACGAGACTGTCAGACACGCACTTAAAACGAGATATTTCAGTCCGGCTTCCATTATGTCAGAGCGAAATCCTCTTTCCTAACATAGCATCACTTTTTTATACCCTCTATTTTTGTTTGAAAGATGATCAGGTAGCTTGACCTGTTGACATATTATTGATCCAGAAGAGAAGAATGTGTGGTCCTGAGATTGGAGCAGAACAGGAAAAATATTTTGGTCTGAGACCAGACTGCATGAATTTCACAAAACAAAGTATCACAAAAAATATGATATGGCAGCAGGCATAACGTATGGACATTTGGAAATGGAGCCTAGTGACTTGACTTGAACTTCAGTATTAGAAATTCACTTGGGAGAAGATTTAAACAGAGCAGATTAGTTAGAAATGACCAGAAATCAAGACTCACCAGATGGCCCAAACTATCAGTAATTGGTGGTTGTAGAAGCAAAAACAGTAGGCTTGTGCACTATAGCGTGGGACATAATACCATATTATAGATAATATTACAGAGCAAGCTACTGAGGATAGACGAACAAGAGGTACGGGGGCATTAATTACCTATAATTTGGAGATAATTTAATTCCTCATATACTGTACCTTTTACCTACCATCAAAATAAATCAACTAATTAGTGAACTTTAAAAGGACTCACTGTGTAATGAATACTGAAAGTCTGCAATCTTTCTATAGATAACAGAGTTTAATGTTCCAGCTGTAGTGGTTTTCTATCAGGTTCTGCTCTTAGGAACAGAGATGTAGATGAAATGTCACTGGTAATCAAAGTCTCCGCATAATTTCTGATCCTATATGAGGAATAAAACTAAAATGGTGAATTTGATTAAAGTGATAAATGCGAGTTCTCAAAAATTTCAACATAGGCATTTTGAGAAGCCATGGTATATTTAAGTAATATTAACACATATGCAAGAATTATGTGTCTGAAAATCAGCATATAGCGATACTCCGCCTGAAAACAGCTGTGCTCACATTCAAAAAACATGATTACAAATGCGATATTTCTTTGTTACAACAGTTCAATAAACAATATTGTCACTTTTGCTGTCTGTTTTGCTCTTGTATCACTGTCTGTTTTGCGCTGCCAGTGAAAACAGGTCCAAAGAAAGTCACAACAGAACTGCCAAGCATATGTTTCTGATAGATTGTGTGTTATTGAACAAATTGGTTGAATGACTAATTCAATGACTCACTCACTCACTCACACAGGGCAGTCGTGGCCTAAAGGATAGAGAGTTGGACTTGTAACCCGAAGGTCGTGGGTTCGAGTCTCAGGTCCAGCAGGGATTGTAGGTGGGGGAGTGAATAACCAGCACTCTCTCCACCCTCAATACCACAACTGAGGTGAGACCCTTGAGCAAGGCACCAAACCCCCAACTGCTCCCTGGGCACCACAGCATTGGCTGCCCACTGCTCCAGATGTATGTTCACTACTGTGTGTGTACACTTGGATGGGTTAAATGCAGAGCACAAATTCTGAGTATGGGTCACCATACTTGGCCACACACCACTTCCCTTTCCCTCATAGGCTGCATCCAAAAAGCTTTTGGCAGCTGACTTGATTGTTGCCTTGCTGCCCCATCAGGCAATGACTTCGCAGGCAGTGCTTGTGCATGAAGGTACCTCCCAAAACTGATTTCAGACAGGCATTTGAGGCAGCATAATAGATTAACAAAGTAGAGTGAGCTTTGGTGGTAACTAAGTGAATATTTAATTACTAGAATATTAATGTCTCACTAGAACTGACATCAAAAGTTTAAAAAGTTCAGAAACATACATTTACACACAAACTGACCATCAACCACCCTTTCCAGATGGCATCTTTATGCTTTAGCTCAAATGTCACAGAATGGAATGTACACGATTGTAGAAAATATTTCTACGCTGCCTTTAAAAATCAATCAGATGAAGGTATCTCAGTAGACAGTATATTGCACATCATTGGATTCAGACATTCCTTGTTGCCTTCCTACCTCCGTATGCTGCTTGCGGAGGCAGCAGCTTTGAATGAATCAGTTAAATAAATGAATCAGTGACTCGCTCATAAAGACATTCTCTTTTTATATGTATCGATGTAACCTGCAGAAATATTCATGGAAAAATCCCCACCACTGATGAGTGTTATCCTCAGAATTAGCTGTTTATTTTTATATTTCAAGGTTTCATTTTAATTTTACTTTTGTCATTTTTAAAAAATATGTTTTTATTTAGTTTATATTTTTATTTCAGTTTCAGTCATTTGGTTAGTTGCCAAGTTTAAGTTTTTCATCTTTTATTTTTATTTCAGGTTTTGTTCAGTTAACAAAAACATTTTTAATAGTGTTAGTTTTAGTGAACAATAACTGCCACTAGTGCACAGAATGGCAGTCCATTATTCATTTTAATAGTCTTTGAGGGTTTTAGTTGTGTTGTTGACCGATGAAATGCAAAGAGCACAAATAGTACTTTTCTCTTTGACAAAAAAAAAAAAAATGGCAATACTCTTCTGTGAAATGTGAAGAGCAAACTCATAAATTCCCTCGCAGAAGAACCTCAAAGAGTGGGTTAATACATTTTTTTTTTTTCCCCAGCAATGATCCACAATTTACAAAAAGCAGAATAAACCTGTTAAAAACAACGGCTGTGATACAGTATCAACAGTATTATGTCAGGAAGTTAAGCACCTAGAAACATAACAATGAGCCATAATGTGAAGCTTGCCATTTTTTCCCATGAGACTAAATTACTAGGTTTACTTGTTCCCAGTAATAACCACTTTAACAAAAGCCTACAATCTTATACACCTTTGAAGCTGGTTTGTTTACCAAGCTGGAGCTTTTTCTGCTGGCAAATTCAAACAATAAATTTTAACAGCTGGGTGAAAACCAAGTGAAACCCTTCTTACATCTTATCAGAAGGCTTGTACTGTAATACCTCGTGTATGAGCAGATCAAAGAAATAAGAGTTCTAAACAATCTATGGTTTATGTTTTCGTTCTGTTTTACTTCAAGTCATCTTACACATTGATATTTCTGAACTTACTGAGATAGACACTTGACGTTCAAATCGAAAACATATTCTTTTCAGACTAGTTATCTAAATATCAAAAGTTGCTGTTTTTGTGAATAGTTATTAGATCCTTCTAATAGTCTTTCATTGTTCTCAAAACATATTTTTAAAAAATTCTGTAGACATATTTTTATTTCATTTTCATCATAAACAAAAAACAAGGACACATGAAGAAATGAATAGTACTTTTACAAAACATGCTTACAATGCTTAAAATTTCAAAGTGCTGTAGCTTCGCCCAAGTTCATTGACTGTGTAACTGAAACAGTTGTATAAAGTCTTTCAGCTCTTCTGACCAGTAGAGTATTCTGCCAATATTCCACCCACCCTGGCTTTCCACAACAGTCTCTGTGCACAGCAAGCACTAACTCTATTAGATTTACAGCTCTAAAGTGTACTTAGTCTGCTGCGTCTATCCCTAATGAACATGCTTCTTAATTCGAGTACAGAGCTACTGCTTCAAGACATTTGCTTTCATTATCAGACAGATTAAGCCATACTTTGTACATGGCCTTGTCCCATTTTCTTCGCTGTCTAAAGACAATGAATGTTTTTAGAGATTCTTTGAGGAAAGGTTTCTTTTTTTAGTTGCTTTTCACTCAAAATGTATACATTTTCTTAAACGAACAGTTCAACCAAAAATGAAAAGTCTTTTATTATTAAATATTAAGTTGTTTCCTCAATAGAACACACATTGAGAACTTGCTGGCCACTCTTTTGCACAAAATGAAAACAAATGGAATTCTGGGATCTGGAAAAAATTCAATAATCTATAATAAAATCATAAAAAATAAATCATTATGAAGGTATTCCATATGACAAATTGCTGTAGCGGAAAGAAAGTTTATAATAAAGGTAAACATTTTTTTTTTATTTAGTTTTAAATGATCTATTCCTTGGAAGGTTTGAGAAGTTTCCTTTCTATGTCTGATTTGTTTCAATAAACTAATCTATTATTTAATTGCCATGATTTGTTCTGATGGACTGAACATTCGGAATTACTACTTATTGTGCTTCTTTTTCTTTTTCTTTTTTTTTTCTTTTTTTTTAACTTCACTGATGAAGTTTTCAGTAGACATATGAAATATGCATACACTGAAAAAATAAACATTTTGTAAAAAATAATTTCCACTCAGAAGCTGCTTGTGAATTCATAGACAATTACAAAGGAATGTCAAGTAATACATTACTTTCAATGTCGAATTTTGACCCAGTTAACAAAAATAAATAAAATATAGTTCCTATTAATTATTCCTTTTTTATGAAAATGTTATCATTTAACTTTTTTTTTTTTCTTGGTTATGCAAACATTATTTAGAACATTTAGAGATTCCGTCTTATCATTTTGCAAACATTATGAGAATGCTACTTTTGAATGTTCTCTGTACGTTCCCAAACAAGTATTCACATTTGTTTAAGATTTTAGACAAACATTCAACTAAAACATTTCAGAAGAAAAGGAAAAAAAAAGTTATTTGAAAGATATACAAACAACATTTTTTGTGTGGTCACATTTTGAGAACATTTTTAAAGACCAGACAACCTTGATCAAACATTCTATAAATGTTTAGAATTAAATGGAAGAACACTTGTTCATATCTTCACTTGTTCATAATATTCCCTGTTAGCTAGGGAAACAGTGATTTCTTGTAAAAAAAAAAAAAAAAAAACACTCCAATTATCTTTGTTTTATTTACAATTTTGATTTTTTTTTTAAGTGCATGCAAATGAACATGCTCAAATATATCTCCTCCAATCTCTGAATGCCAAAATTTGAACGTTCAACTCTCCATTCTGTCGTTCCTCAAGGGTTGAAGAAATAAATACAAATGAATAAATTTGGAACTATCCACAGTAAGAAACCTGACAGCAGCTCATTAATTTTGAATCACCTTTCCATATCCTGGTGGGTTTTACTGTGATCCATTCCCTTTCACATTACATTTGTTCTGTGTAATGGTTTAACTGAACGATATTATTTATGAAATTCCACCGCACACCCACCCATGCAGCTGTGCAGCCCTATCATCAAATTAACACAAGCACAGTGGAGTGAACTAAAAAATGCCGGCTGCCAAGAGCAATCAGGCTCACAAGCTGAGATGTGTCGGCACTGTCATGTAAAGATCTCACTCTGAGAGCGTCTGGGTGAGTGTGAGCCACTGGGGCTGTTGGGCGCCGGGTCCCAATGTGTCCTCCACCACCAGCGGACCTGTCAGTGGCCCTGTGTGATCACCGTGAACCGCACTGACAAGGGTGACCCCGGCTTCTGATCCGGCCCCGCAACCCTGGCGCTCGCAGGCTTAATCTGCGAACGCTATTGCTGTGGTGGATTGCTGCCTCCAGAGGCCATGCAGAGAGGACAGGTCATTACCGAGCGTCCTTCAAAGTGCTCCTCGCAGTCACAGCTCGGCCTGGAGCCCGCTGAGCGTTTTTACTGATACTTTAAATATCTGAAGGGGACCGGCACCTAGCGCGTGGACCGTGACCCGCAGCAGACCTGATACTCGTACGTCTCGTAAACGAGTCCCTCAAAGCGTCCTCTCGCTAATTACGACACTTCAACTCTGCCAATTAGATGTCACGCAGTCGTGTTACACTCCAGAAACAGTTTGTAATGATGTTTCCTCTGCTCGGTGAAATGAGCTTTACATAATGTAATGTTGCTGGTAATGACGTGAACTTCCTATATATGAATCTTCTTCTATACTGAAGCTGACTCTCTAATGAGAGCCGCATACCGTAGGATCCATCTTGCATTTTTTGTACTTTTTGAAGGTGAAAAAAGATGGCTGCTTCTCGGTTAATGGTTGATGACTAATTTATTGCTGTGGTTTTCTTAGATCTAACCCAGTTCTTGGCTCTTAGTCTCATCAGTTGGTGTGCAGAGATGTCAGATGAGTACATTTTTATGATTTTCAGGCATTTCATTAACTATTTTCTTTCTTCTGTTAAAAAGAGGATGGTTTGAAAAAAAAAAAAAAAGTTTCTAATGTTTGGGGTCCAAAAAAGTGAGACCCTTTAATGGACATAATATACTTTAAATGAATATGTTGTATTATGTTGTATTAAATGTATTATAGTTAAAATTACAAAACTTTTTTAACCCATTGAAGTATCTTTATCTGTCATTTTATCAATCTAATTTATTTGAAATATGGTTACTGCCAAATGTACTTTATTATAAACTTCTATGTCATTTGGATATACTTGTAATTAAACATTTTAATGATGTTACAATTTTAACAAAAATATGTATTATATATTTAATTAAAATATTTTAACTGTATATTTAACATAAAAAGTTATAATTACTTATAAGTACTTTACATGTGCTGAAATATGTTCCTCAACTCATTAAAATAAGTGTGATATAAAATGTACTTTAAAGAAAACCTTTAATTTATCAGTGCATATACTGTATAAAAAATGTGTACTTAACTTTGCTTAAAAACAGTCTTTAGCGGCATTACACTTAAGTGGCATTTTATTTCGTTGTTAATGATATACTTTTAAGATGTAAAGTACACTATAAGTGCACATTCAGTACAAGTAAGCACACTTCTTTTCCCTTTAATACGGAGTGCATATGACATTGAGTGAATTGTACTTCATTGTGATGTGACTGTTCCTTTAAATCGACCTATTATGTTCTGCTTTAGTTTCCTCAGAGGTATAAAGGCAACTGAAATTATGTCTGCAGGCAAAACCAGCAAATTCTGGAAGTGCCACAAGCTATTGTGCTTGAGACAAGGCTGCATGCATAAAATCAAAGGCGTTGTGCATGTGACTGTGCTGACTTGTGATATTCAATTATTAACGGTTTGCAGCAGGTTGTATGGTGAAGCTGCTCCGTATTGATCATATGGGACGTTGGGTGTTTAGAGTAGCTGCACAAAATATCTACGTAAACGTGCCTTTGAGACTTCAGTGAGGGTTGTGAGCTTCTGCAAAGCTGGGGGAGAGAAATTTCATATTTTCAGGATGATCTTGATGATGTTGATAAAATCCAGGAGACACTGGCAGCCCCTGCACCCCTGCTTCCCGTAGAGAACTGATTTACTCTCACTAAACCTGATGGGACTTGCCCTGTCAGTATATGACAATCAATAAGACAGCACGATTGAGATGAGATGCTGGGATTTAATGTAATAATAGATTTAAAATAGACACTGCAGAAATTAAGTCAGCATGAAAACATCTTTGTGGATGGGTCCAAATCTCCAGAGCACTGAACTGTTTTAGGTCTAACTGTTCTGAAATCTGTGAATATGATGGTATTAAAGATAAAGAAGAAGAAACCGCGGGAATTATTGAGCAAAGTTCTAAGTGCTCACGCCGCATTCTGCAATGGACTATTGCCCTCTATTGGCGGAAATTTAGTCTGCATTAAATCCATGCCTTTGTGTGAAGCACTATTACTGAGATAATGCATATTGGGATGGAGAGCAGAAAGGAAGATGAGATATTTGCTCTGGCGTGTTTCGCTGTGTGCTGCCCTGTAACAAACTGTCTAAAACTTGGCAAACCCAATGACAATTTTACAAAGTAATTATTGTGGTTACAGAGCTCATAATCCTTGCAGCAGCCTATTAATACTTCTACTTTAAGCTGTTTCACTGTGTGTCAGTTATTTTACAAATATAGAATCAAAAACCTTTTTCTATCTCATGTTTTATTTTTCAGAAATTATTAGTTTATTCTATGCAATTCTATGGAGTTTTATTCAGAAATTACTCTGCAATTTAAACAGGATTTAATTTGCATTGCAATATATATATATATATATATATATTTCAAAGTTGTAAAGAAATTAAAGACTACTCAAGTATGATTTACAATAAATGAGTAACACTTTATTTTAGGGTCTCTTAACTAGTTGCTAATTAGCATGCATATTAATAGAATATTAGCCATTTATTAGTACTAATTAAGCACAAATGAATGCCTTATTCTACATGACCTTATTCTACATCCCCAATTCTGCCCAATACCTAAACTTAACAACTACTTTACCAACTATTAATAAGCAGAAAATTAGGAGTTTATTGAGGGAAAAGCCGTAGTTAGTAGTGAATGTGTTCCCTATTCTAAAGTGTTACCGAAAATGCTGTTTCTGTCTCTCTACTTCAAAATGTCAAGTTTAATTCAGTGTGTTACCTGCTATTTCTTTGTAATTATTTCTTTAATTTACTAGTGAAAAGTGAAAGTTGTGAAAAAAACTTTTTATATATATATTTACTGACACTTTTTAGTGATTTTGTTTGAATATTTGTTCAAAATATTTTAATTTTGAACAACACATTATCTAAGTATAGATTCTTGTAAGTTATAAAATGTAGTTATACACTAGCAAAAGTTTTGTATCATTTTTAATGTTTCTTATGCTCACAGAGGCTGCATTTGTTTGATCAAAAATACTGTAATGTGAAATATTGTTACAATTTAAAATAACTGAAACAATTGTTTTCTATTGGAATACATTTTGAAATATAATGTACTATTTCTGTGATGATAAAGCTGAACTTCTCATCTGTGTCACATAATCATTTAAAAATTATGTTTTATTTTTAATGTTGTGCTCCGTGTATATTTTTGTAGAAACTTGGATACATTTATTTCATGATGAATGGAGTGTTTAAAAGAACAGCATTTGTTTGAAGTAGAAATCTTTTGTAACATTTTATGTTTTTACTGTCACTCCTGATTAGTTTAATACACCCTCATCGAATAAAAGACAAAAACAAACAGTTACTCTTCCTTGATGCCTTGATCCATGTTACTGCTGCATTGTCAACATCGTACTCAAATCATTTTCGGTGTAGCAGCGCTTTTTATCTTAGCATTCCTTGTGTGTTTGTTCAAATTCAACCTCAAATAGTGGTGATGGTCACCAGTGATACCGCAAGAGACAGCAGTTATTAGAGAGGTGCTAGTTTGATCCCCTTGTGGGACAGCAGTTGTTTGCAGGTTCTTATGGTTTAAACCTTCCTCTCCGCATTGGTTGTGCCCATTTTTGCTGGTCTAGAGATGTAGCAACGTTACTTTTTTTCTTCTTTTTTTTTGCTTTGCCCCTCATCCAACCTTAACCCATAGTATGTGATTGTATTGCACGCTTCTCATATGATTCATCTCAGTACCGCACACTTCAGCATCAGTTTCAATCAACTCGTGCTATTTCACACCTGCTGTAAGATGTCTATACATATATTTTTAATGATGAGTTGCTAAGAGCGGTAGATTAGAATAGCTCACGAGTCGCCGGTGAACATATACCTCCATTTCACAGGGATCTCTCTGCTATGGGCATTTTATAGGAGCAAGGTGGCCTGGTCTCTCCATCCAAAGCTTTACTTAATGTAGTTTGGAGGGGTAATTGGATAACACAGGTTTATCCTCTGCAAGCACTTTGTATGAGCAATCCAATTTCACATCCTCCTGAAAGGAGAGCCATTATTCCTCACCAAAGGGTGATGCTGTAGTCACCCTTGCACAAAAAGCAGCTGGAGATTTTCCACAAATCCTATCAGCACTTAACCTTGTTACCAGGCAATCTGTATTATTGTCCTATAATTTAAAATTTTGCCCACGCTCCTCTGTGCTATTAGTATCCACGCAGATATAGGCCCCACA
>JAFVLL020028003.1:0-20817 GCA_021397915.2 Tor tambroides
CAGGACTTCCATACAATCCGATTCAGCCAACCCACGACTAGCCAATTTTGAAAATGTCTAGTTCTGCAGGCTATTTCTCTATTCTGTAGAGCACAACTTTTGTTGAGCTGAAATTACTCTTCTCCCTGTACCTATGAATTTCCTAACATGTTTTTCCTGTCAGTGCAGTTTTAGACATGTCTTTCTGTTGAGAAGACATTTCTTCTCCCAATGCTAATGGATTGATTTTAGTTTGAACACTAGAAACTTTAGTTTTCCCTCTGTCTGCATTGTTTCTTATTCTTGTGTTGTTTCTTTATAGAGCGGAGCGGTACACAAACCACGTGCTGGGCTGCACGGGTGACCGGCACTGGCAGGACAGTCGAAGTGAAGCGCGTTTTTGCACAGAGCCCAGTAGGTGGTTGTGGGCACGCCTCGAATTGAAAGTTCGAAATTGGTTTCACGCAAGGGTGCCCCAGTCATTTGCTGTGCTGAATAGTGGAATTCACTGGATAATTCCAGCATTAATTGATTCTGGGCTCTGAAATAAACAGGCTGGCAAAGTGCACGAAAGTAGAGGCACAGCCTAATAGACCTGCTCCTTTTTCCAGAAGAGGAGAATAGTTGCTGAGACCAGACTTGAGTCTATGCAATTGTTTTACATGTAAACTAATGATATTTTTTGCCCATTTTGTCATAAGAAAGGTAATAGCACAGCATCTCCTCAGTAAGTCACATGATTTAAAGTAAGTTTAATGCTTAGGGTAAAGGGTCTGCTCACAGCAAGCAACCACATTTTTGCAAATGTAACTATACACCGAAAATGTTCAGGCTTACGTTATAAAGTTCTTACTTTCTTTACTGAACACAGAGTGACAGTACGGTGGTTTAGAGGTAAGCAATTTCCAACTACCAAACAAATATATATTTCTGAATATCCATGGATTTAAGTCTATACCTGTAGATTTGTAAAATAATGAACTATCCAAGATAGGTAACTTGCTACACCACAGTGAATAGCATTACGTATTTGGAATATGACAGATACTGTAGCATTATTTAGCTGGTTGTGTAGGTCTAGGCTAATTGCATGCCTGTCTTTTTGATAAATCACTAAAGCTGTTGTTGGAATATTTGTTATTTTGCGACTGATTTGAGTCTCAAGTACCCATTTACTTGGTCAAGTCATCAGAAATCCTCATGATTATGTGTCAAGTCAAGCACTATTTCAAGTCTGGAGTCTGTCAGTGGTTAAAGCAGGGTTTTGTGAGAGTTGTGTGAATGATCAAGTCTGCCAGGGCTCCGTGGTGTCTGTGTATCTCGCCCTATTTTCTCACACATCAGGTGTGCCATAGGGACTCTCGTCAATGAGACTCAGTGACACTGCATTAGACTCACTTCTTACTCTAATTCCCACTCCACCCATGATCCCCCCAAAATGAGTCTGTCTCACACTTGGAATGGCACTGTCACCACTATTAAATCACTCAAGGTTTGATTGGCAGTTTAAGTTATAACGTGTCTCAAAAGGACATTGGAAGAACTCAAATATCATTTGATAAGTGCCATAACATTAGGATGACGTTGTGTAGTAAATATACAGTGAGGGAAAAAATTAATTGATCCCCTGCTAATTTTGTACGTTTGCCCACTGACAAAGAAATTTTTAGTCTATAATTTTAATGGTAGGTTTATTTGAACAGTGAGAGACAGAATAACAACAAAAAAATCCAGAAAAACGCATTTCAAAAAAGTTATTAATTGATTTGCATTTTAATGAGTGAAATAAGTATTTGACCCCAAAGCATGACTTAGTACTTGGTGGCAAAACCCTTGTTGGCAATCAGAGGTCAGATGTTTCTTGTAGTTGGCCACCAGGTTTGCTCACATCTCAGGAAGGATTTTGTCCCACTCCTCTTTGCAGATCCTTTCCAAGTCATTAAGGTTTCGAGGCTGACGTTTGGCAACAAGAACCTTCAGCTCCCTCCACAGATTTTCTATGAGATTAAGGTCTGGAGACTGGCTAGGCCACTCCAGGACCTTAATGTGCTTCTTCTTGAGCTACTCCTTTGTTGCCCTGGCCGTGTGTTTTGGGTCATTGTCATGCTGGAATACCCATCCACAACCCATTTTCAATGCCCTGGCCCTGACGCTACATGGCCCCGTCCATCGTCCCTTTGATGCGGTGCAGTTGTCCTGTCCCCTTAGCAGAAAAACACCTCCAAAGCATAATGTTTCCACCTCCATGTTTGACGGTGAAGATAGTGTTCTTGGGGTCTTTCTTCCATTTGCGAACAATCGCACCAACTGTTGTCACCTTCTCACGAAGCTGCTTGGTGATGGTCTTGTAGCCCATTCCAGCCTTGTGTAGGTCTACAATCTTGTCCCTGACATCCTTGGACATCTTTTTGGTCTTGGCCATGGTGGAGAGTTTGGAATCTGATAGATTGATTGCTTCTGTGGACAGGTTGTCTTTTATACAGGTAACAAACCCTTTAAGAGAGTGCTCCTAATCTCAACTCCTTACCTGTATAAAGACACCTGGGAGCCAGAAATCTTACTGATTGATAGGGGATCAAATACTTATTTCACTCATTAAAATACAAATCAATTAATAACTTTTTTTGAAATGCGTTTTTCTGGATATTTTAGTTGTTATTCTGTCTCTCACAGTTAAAATAAACCTACCATTAAAATTATAGACTGATCATTTCTTTGTCAGTGGGCAAACGTACAAGATCAGCAGGGGATCAAATAATTTTTCCCCTCATTGTATAAAAAGAAAAAATATATAAAAAGTTTATAAAAACTGTGTATATGTATGTATTCATCAGCATATATTTATTCATCAGCTTTTTTCTCAATACATATTGATCATATTTAAATGCTGTATATTTGATTAATTAATTGGCCTGTAGTTTAATTAATTTGATTAGAATTTTTAATTGATTGACAATTCTAGTAAAAAAATAAAGCTAAAAAAACAGCTGTCCAGAGAAAGATCCCAGTACTTCCCTGTTTAGCCTGGCAGAAGGGCTGTCCTGCATGTGGTAATGAAGGCATCGCTCTTCTCCCCTTGCTGGGGCGGATGGTGGCTTATGGGAAGCTGGAGAGGGGAGGTGTCCCGCTGTATAGATGATGAAGAAGGCTCCAAGCACGGACACAAGAGGGCAGATTGGAGGAGAGCGCCGCAGGACTCTGGGAAGTGAACCTGGTTGCTCCCCATGGAGCTAGTGAGAGTGGGAGCGAATGGCCGACATTTACAAATGAGCCTCTTCATCGCCACATGAGGGAATAGAGTATCCTATTGTGTCCCAACCGAAGAACTGCTCAATCCTCCCCCACATCCATGAAAAAGCAGGATAAGGCAGAGGATGTGCGTCTGAGCTTTGGTGCCCAAGGCAAGTGGCAGAGGGCATACTTAACTTCCCCTCTTCCTTCATTCCGACCTCATGAAATTTGAATTGGAGGGAGATCTATCTATCTATCTATCTATCTGTCTATCTATCTATCGTCTATCGTTCTATCATTCTATCATACTTTTTGTTCTATCTGTCATTTTATCTTTCGTTCTTTATATCTATCTATTGTTATATTGTTCTTTCTATCTATCATTCTATCATTCTATCTTTTGTTCTTTCTATCTTTGTCTGTCTTTTCTGTCATTTTATCTTTTGTCCTTTCTATCATTCTTTCTTTCATCCTTTCAATTCTGAATGCTGCACAACCATGGAGTTTGCTTTATTTACTTCTGACAGTTGTGGATTTATTTACACAGTGAAGCAAAAGAGTGTATTTTTCACCTTCCATATTCCCTTCTTAGCAGATGTTTCTCTTAGCAAATATGATTATTAGGTGTGTCAGTCGATTAAAATTAAATGATTTAATCAGCATGTATTCCGATCAATTAGCATAGCATGTAATCAAATTAATCTCAATCACATATATTGATATTTGCTGAGAAAGATCATTCAAAGACAACTTATTGTTGTGGCAGACGAAAACATTGCTTGTCCCGTCACATACTTTTCATACACAGACCTTGGGATGCATAGCCAAGGCTGAGCTGTCATGCTCAGAGCGGAGTTGTTACGAGGGGAGGTGACACTTACCATCTCCACTTTTTTTCTTCTCTAAAATGATGACATCCCCTCAAAGAGCAGTTTCATTTCCATCCCGTGCAGTGGGACCTGGCACTAGCAGCAAAACAATCTAGCTAAGTGCGAACACTTCCCTCACACAATACGTCCTCCTCTTCCACTCAGAGAGGCTGCGCTGTGGAAACAGAAGGCCTAGACAGAACGGCTGGAGCTCAGTCCCTCACTCAGCCCTTGATGGGGAGGATTCAATGCTGTGAGATGGGGATAATTTGTTTCAAGAGGCCTCGAAGTGTCTGGGACCTGGGAGGTGCACTGCAGGCGAATCAGCATGCCAAGCCAAACACTGACCACCAGCTGGAAAACATCTAAGCTATTCTGGATCAATTCAGAATTGATCTCGGCCCAACTGTATGTATAATGTAGGCTGTTAGGCGGTTAAGACTGGCTGTCTGTCTGACCAGTGCTGGGAAAGAGATATGATCTGCCCACACCCTTTAAAAGCATATTATGGAAAAGGGCAAAGGGTCTTGAAGAGACTTTCAAATGAGGGTTGCCTGTGTGCAGTAAATGGATTCCATCCTGCCCGGTTACAGACCAGATGTATTTAGAGCGTGCTGACAGGGTTCTGCGCGTCCTACAGACCTGTTTACAGGGTACGCCACATCCCACTGCTTTCTGTTGAGTCGGCAGGTTAGTGGCCAAAAGCTTTGGAAGGGGGCGCAGCACCGAGCATCATGAGTATTGAATGGCCGTGGCGGGGCGTGCACAGAGGGGCTATAACACAGAGTCGGCTGCGAGTGCCGTTCCTGCTCCTCATTTGGGCTGCTCAAGGAGGCTGCATGCAGGGATTAATAGGTGGTTGACTGGAAAGCAAAGCTTTTTAACCCTGCTCAGGGACTCGTAGAACAGCACCACACCATACCAGCAGATGCCAAGTGCAGCTGTCAGGAGTCAGAGTGCTTTTGTTGTTCTTCTTACTCGCTCCTTTCCTCCTCTGTGGCTTTCTGGCTGAACTCACATTCCTCTTGAATATTTTCAAACTTACTCTCCCGTTGTCTTTTTCTTTTAAAAGTATCCATAGATTTAATGAATGTTATAAAGTATCTTTATAAATTGTATTTCTTATATGTTGAAAACATTTCTATTTAAAGCACACAGAATATTCTGTTCTAAGCACAACTTTTGTGATCTTCTGAACTGTAGGGTTATCTCAACGAAAAACAACATTTCAAAAATTCTACAATTGGCTGTTAGAGTTCAGTTGTTGTGATGGCAACTCAGCGATATTCTGAACATCCCCAGATATTTTTTTTCAATGCTTTTTTTAAATGCTGAAATGGATCAGTGTGTAAATTTGTTGTTGACAGCTGTAAAATGTAATTTTTATGCTCTTTAATGTAGTGAATTATTTATATTATATATTTTTTTTTTTTTTCAGAAACCTGTAGTTCACAAGTGAAAATTTTTTATCTATTTATCTATGCATCTATTTTGGATTTTTCTTATTTAATACAATATTTTAAGGTTGTTCAATTGAAAAATTAAAATGAATTTCATAATGCTTTAGTATTTTGTTTTGTGCTTATGCTTTAACAGCAGTACAATACTGTAGCTACTGTGTTTAATAAAATGATCATCTCATCCAGCATTGTATTTTATTTTATTTTATTTTATTTTATTTTATTAAAAATAAGCTTTTTTTAGCCTGCATTTAAATTCTCTGCAATAGTTTGGAGTAGAAAAATAATCATCAGAAAGTAATGCATAAAGTGACTCATTCCCATTCATAAACTGAGTTTCTCACTTATAGTGTGAATTTGAAGTTGTGAGTGGTTTTTATTAATCGGAAGCTGATTATTATGATATTTTCAACATGATGTGAATGCAGCATTAGAATGTTGAGAGATATAACTGTTATTTTCATGTGAACTGTAGCTTTTAGATATAAAAGGAGTTTTCAATGCATCTGATAACAGGTCAGGTTGAACCCTATCCATTTTATC
This sequence comes from Tor tambroides, assembly GCA_021397915.2. Lineage (NCBI taxonomy): Eukaryota > Metazoa > Chordata > Actinopteri > Cypriniformes > Cyprinidae > Tor > Tor tambroides. The sequence goes on from JAFVLL020028003.1 coordinate 6,083, forward strand.
CATTTAATGCACAATCTCCTGAAGTGTGTAAACTGCCTTACAATGATGTGCTTGTTTTTAATGAGCTGTGTGAGAGATGCAGAGCTCCACAGCTTTTTCTCAAGTCCTTGACCTTTTCTCATCCCTGCTGACTCTCGTTCGTCTGTTATACCCTCACACCTCTCCCACTCTCGTTCATTTATCCTCTCATCCCCCTGTTCCCTCCTCAACTGTCCCTCCCTGCGTATCACTCTCTTCTATGTCTAATTGCATTTCAATTCGCCCTAAGGGATGCCTGGGTAGTTCAATCCTCTCCCCCGTTTTCCCTCAAATCCATTTGCACCCTGCCCTGGCCAGGTCAGTTTCATGGGTTGCCCTGCAGGAAATATCAGATGACCTCACTTTCCAATGAGAACAAGGTATCATGGGGAATAGAATCGGTTGAGAGGCTCATCCCGCCCCCCAATCCCTCATATCCATCTTCCCCTCCTGCACAGACTTCCTGCTCTCAAGTGGAGAGCAAGGTCAGAATCATATACTGTGTGACACCAAGCACTCCACCAAAAGTTTATGGATTGTAGCGTAAAGTGTCAAAAAAGTCCACCAATTAGTGTAACATGAAGTCATCATATCATTTTATTTTATTTAATTTTATTTTATTTTCAGCATCCTTTGTTTACTTCCAGGTTTAAATTACATTTTGAATCCCAGATTTTCAATTTAGTCTCAGAAGTTTGGACCCCATTGTACATGAATTCAGTTTATTCACTATTCAATCTAATGAAAGCATCATCATTTTATACAGTTCTATATAAAGTAAGCAAATATCCTGTGCGCTCGCATCTATTTCTCAAGAACATTTATCTTATACTGTAAAGGCCTTCTGTAACCCATTTACTTACTCCACTATATCTGGGACTTATTTGTGCCTTTATAACAGAGTAGAATGCTGCAGAAAGCTTGAAAGTGTGTTTTAGTATAGGACTCTTTTCAGAGAAGTACACTAAAGTCTGGGAGTGCTAGTGGAAAACAGTGTGGGTTGAAAGAATGAGGTTGACATATGCGCAACCCGTGAAAACTCACGCTGTGAATGATGAATCCATTTGATCAAGTCACTTTTTTGTTTCAGACTCAAAAGAGACATCGGGACCTTTAAATTAAACAGTCCCAAAGACAGTTAGACTTAATAGAGTATTAGTATTCAAATAGAGGAGTTTGTTCCCCTGAGAATGTCTATGAGCTTTTTAGTCTCAATTGCCCAGTGGCTCATGGGAACAGGGACATGCGGTATGGATGGTGTTTAGAGGCAAGCGTCTGATGGGTGCTGGGATGGTGCCAGAGAGATGCCGATCTCCGCTTTTAATGGAACGCCGCCTGTTGTTGTTTCAAGTGATCAGCCCTGTCACTTCAAACTGTGAATTTTGATGCTTTTGACGCCTCTCCTTACCCACATCAATCTAAGTTTAAACAGGTGCAGGTAGACACGGTTCTCAGTAATCAGCTTTTCTGATGTAAGCTCCTGATACATGGATTTTACAGACTCTCCAACGTCAAGGTCCTCTTCTCCTTTGTAGTATGCTGGAGTGTGGTGCAGAGATGTCAGTCACATGTACAGGCAGCTATGTGGCACACTGTTTTTGGTTTATAATTGTTATTTGCTACCTTTTGACTTAATCAAACCTGTGTTTGGTAGGTAGGACAATGATGTTTGTTTGTTTTTTTACAATGCTACCATTAAGAAACATGTCACCACACCACATGAGATTTAAAGAAATAGTTTGTCCAAAAATGAAAATTTCCTGATTATTTACTCACCCCTAGGCCATCCAAGATGTATATGATTTTCTTTCTTCAGTCGAAGAGAAATTAAAGTTTTGGAGGAAAAAATTCCAGGTTTTTTCTCCATGTAATTCAAGTGAAGAGCAGTGTATTTTTAATGGTTCACAGACACTTATCTATTGTAATTTAATTCTAATTTAACATTATAATCTTTCTGGTTGACAAATGTTCTGCTTGTAAACAATGTAGTGGTTCTTGTCATGTGCGTCACACTTAGTGGTCGACCTATATATCGCCAAGGCCAATATATCTGCCGATATTTTGCATTTTTCAATTTTTCAATTTTTCGTTCGAGCCAAGGACTTTTATTTTGACGGTGCTGAGAGCGGCAGCGCCTGAGCACACAGTGCTCACATTCTCCCTCTAGTTCGCTGTCGCCGTTAACAGTTCTGTCTATACGGATAGAAGTCTAATAATCAGATAGAACTGTTAAACAAAGGAATTAAATGTATACAAAAAGTATTATAACAATTGCTTTTATATTATTAGTAATAGAAATGCAAACATTATAATACTTTCTTGTTTGCCGACAACATTCAGCAAATATGCATTTATATCATTTAAACAAATCTTTGAATGACTAATGGACATTTAATTTCACAAACCTTGCAAACTTAGTAGAATCCAGATGTGAGGTCTTGTGAAGTGTGCATTTGTATCCTGCATGATCTCATGTGCTCTATGTGATGGTCGGTCAGGAGGAAATGCATGATCAACAAATTTTAAACTCGTGATTTCAAACTATGCGCCAGTCTTGGCACCCTGGTACCTCGAGGGATGGCTCTACTGCCAACTGTGACAGGATTAAAACATAGAGTTACTGACTATAAATATATATTACACCTCCTAAGGGCAACTGGATACCATTGGTTTTTGGGAATCGAGTAGAATTTGGGCTATTATTGATAGGCTTACAGTGTTTAATTAGGTTAGTAAATAAAATCTTGTCAAGCTCACAATATTGAAATTGATTGTAGTGTGATGGATTTACACTGTGTAGACTGCTTGACGTAATGTTCTAGAAAGTAAGCTAATTGATTGACCGTTTTTTGGTGAACTGCTATTTAAGTGATTTTCAAATTTCAAGCAGTAATGAAATCAAAGTAGATAACTTCTATGCTGTTTTGTACCTGTGATTAATCTTTTGGATCTGCATGTAACATTCAATTAAAACTGCCAGAAACTAATACATAAATAGTAAAGTTTCAAGAAAACATTTCTCGTCACAAATGCTCTTGAACTCTGTGTCAGCAATGTCTTTACAAATCTTTTCTTAAAGCTGTTTATTCCGTTTCATCTTAATTTACCCAGAACAATGGACTAAGATCAGTAAATAATTGGACTCCTTTTTGATAACATCATTTGTGTCCCTCCGCATTTCCTGCTGTCTTTGTATGACAAATGCCCTCAGTGTGAAATGAATGTCTGGCTGTCACAGGTAATCATGAGGTTGCTTGTCAGTACCCGGTCTGCTTTCATTTCCCATGATTAGCTTTGTGAAGGAATGATGGGATACGTTTCACTCATCCACTTGTCTCTTTTGTTGGGTGACAGTGATGACTGGGTTAACATTGGTACCAGAAATTGCATCATCTGCTGTCATGCTTGTTGTGCATCCCAAGAAATGATTTCTCTTTTGTTAGAGCAATCAGACAGCCACTGTAAAAGAGGTTTTCATGTCATTCACATCTTCACATAATATAATGTGAGCTTCAGACAATGAGGGAGCAACTACGTCCACAAAATCTGCTGAACGCAATTTCCACAGTGCTGTTCCTGAGCCTGTGAATGGGTTTTGAATGCAACATGGTCTTTTTAAAGCTTATTTTAATGCATGTTTATTTCTGAGTGCACTTTACAATCCATTTATTTCAGTTTATTAATGCACATGTGTTAAAAAGCTGTTGATATTCTCTAACAGTAACGCCTACATGTCTTTCTGTCTTCTGTTTGACAGGAAATTGCAGCATACTTGATAACATTTGAAAAGCATGAAGAATGGTTGACAACATCCCCTAAAACAAGGTAAGAATATCCATCTTGTCAACTGACCATCAGAAATCTCTTTCCCCCCAGAATTCCAGGTTTTATCGCCGTGATGTTCAAATGAATGAGTTTCCCCGACAACCCACTCGAGGATCTCCGCTATCTTAAAAGTTGGGTGTTTGATATTGGTGGACACTGATGGCAGTTTCAAAAGGTTTACTTCTTTTAAGAGTTAGCCTGACAGGTAATGGATTATTAATGTGGACTAATAACTGCAAATAGCCTATTAGCAGAGCTCTTAGCTCAATGCTCTGCTCTCATTTCTTCTGTGAGTGCGATGGTAATGTGTTCGTATCTAACAGCAAATTAAACGTCCTCTAATAAATGAAGGTGTGAGCTGAAAGCTGTCTAGCTGCTCAGAAGTAGATGGTAGGTGTTGACTGACACTGAAGAGGGAAAAGTGAGCATGCCGCGTCTATATGCGCATGCACCTGAATCAATCTGTCATCTTGGTTTATGGCTGATAACTCGCCCTGGGGTCTGAAGCAGCTCTGGTGAATTTACATGTTCCCAAACCCCACAAGAGTAGGATTTGTGTATTTTTAAATAGACTGACTATACACTTGATTGGCTGTAAGCCAGGTCAGCGATGGTGGATTTGATGTGTAATGGAGTGGCACTTATCCAGCATCAGTGATGCTGCTGATGCAGACGGCTCAGAGTTAGGCAGGGACAGAGGTTGCCGCAGCCGCCACGTTGGATGTTTGGCCTATCTGGGACAGCAGGATTTGGGGGATGAGTTTGTACTGTCACTTTAATTCTGCAAATTACTTCATAAATAATCAAACCTATCAAGAACATGTCTAGGATGTTTTATACCATAAAATCAAAATAAAAAAATAAATACATTTTGAAATAAATTAAATAAATAAAAATAAAATAAATATAAATAAATAAAATAAACATTATTTTTTTACATCATGGTAGCATTCATTTGTTGATTTTTTTTTTTTTTTTTAATACCTCCAGTAAAACGAAATTTCTTACAATTACATAATATAATGAGAAATTTAAAAAAATTAAACGCTGGGCCAAATATGTTAAAAATGTCAGAGCGCAATAAATAAATAAATAAATAAATAAAAATGTAGCCCTCTCCACAGTGATTTCATTGGTTTAAAATTCTGTTCCACATAGTTGTTCCATATTAAATATAGCTGATTGTGTATTTTGAATTAGTTCACTTTCAGTGCAAACAGAAAAAAAAAAACTGTACTCTATAAATTTGTTGTATCCCACCTGGTTAGGACAGAGTGTAAGAGTGTCTTCAATCACCAAGAGTAAAACTCACTCCACACAGACTGTAGATGCAAGCAATCATTAAAAACAGATAAGAGTAGGAAGGTTACTTGAAGGTGGGGGAGATTTTTGGGAAAAACTACATTTAATTTATCCTCCGATGCACAATGTCAGGTCTCTTATGGTGTAATATTTTAAGAAGCTTATAGTGTGGGCACACACACTGTGTATCAGTGTGTGTACATGCCAGGGTTTAAGTCTGTGTTTCTTCAGTCTGTTTTTCCTAGCCTCAGGTTAAGCCCTCCAGTCTCCTGTTCTATCCAGTTTGTCGAAACAGAACAGTGCTTTCTCCATCTCCCGCCTGCTTCGAGAAGGAAGTCCCACTTCTCTCCCAATTAGAGAGAGCCGATCTTATACTATTAGACAGCTCAGAGTCCCTTCTCCTCAGTGCCAGACACTGGAAACTGCTCACTCTCATGCTTTCCTCCAGTCTGCACATAGGAAGTGCTAGGTGCCATAGGCACAGAGTAAAACCAAAGCTGACGAGGGATCCCGCCATCTTTCACGCTTGTTCATTGTGTATTAAACACAGTGTCATCTCTCTCTCTCTCTTTCTCTCTCTATATATATATCAATTTCTGTCTTCCATCCCACAACTGACTAGTCAATTTGTGAGGTAATTTGTGACGGGGATGTTTGCATGACATATTCCTGTCAAAGTTTTAAATTTGTCCACTTTTACTTTGTTATAGACAATCAAATGGCCATTGCAAGGTCTTTAATCATTGCATTGTTGTTTTAGCAGTTTGTCATGGTCGCTGCATTTTTAATACTGAGTGTAAACTTAAAAACTGTCCAGATTTAAAAAAAGACAAGAACGTATCTTATATAAACGCCCCTTAAGAATGGGACAATCGAGGTCAGATGACCCCAAATCCAGCCTAATTATATATGGTCCATATAAGAAAAATTAGTCAGGCAACAAACTACTTGATTTTGAAAAGATGTAGTTTTGCACATCCCTATTAACAATCCTAATTCATGTGCAAATGGACTTTGAGTACTCCAACTTCCTCCCAATTTTTCTCTCTGCCTGTAAGGGACATTGATAATGGCTGGACATAAAGCAAAAGCCAATTATAAGACATTTCCTTGTGTAATTGCTAGAGATGAGTTGAAGAGCACCCCGTCGGCTTTTTATCTCCAACACAAAAAAATGAGCCCATGAATAAAGTGTACTTCTCTGCGCACACTCATTACAGGCTCTGCGCTCAGTAATGTGTATTATCACTGGCTAAAAGGAGATTGGGAGGAGCTCTAGTGCGCACTGTATGCAGTGGAATGTTGTAACGGCAGTTATGGCGCACGCTCAGGGCTTTTTTGGATACAGAATGGTGACCAGACAGTGAGCCGCTAAAGAGTCTATAAAATCAAAATGAGAGTTTTGTGGCTTATAGTCTATGTCTTGCAAATTTAAAACCATCTAGTGCACTTCTAAAAGAACTTTTTAAGAAAAAAGAACTTATACCAGATACACATTTAAAATGTGTCAAAAAGCAATGAGTCATCATACATCCATAGCCGTTTTTATCCAAAATATATATAAGAATGAGATTGCCCTTTCTCTTCTAATAGCATGGGTTATTGCTATTATTTATTTATTAATTTTCTGTTAAAGTTTTTTTTTAGTTTAGTCTTTTGTTTAGTTTAGTTTAGTTTAAGTCCTCCAGGGCTGACAAAAAATAATGCACACACTGCAAATGTTTATAATGAAGGGTGATGATATTTGAAGTCTTATAATATACCAAGTACATAAAACTGAAATTAATTTTTGATTTGTTTTGGAATATTATATAAAAATGTATTGTAGTTCAGTGTAAGTTTGTTTAGTTCCCCAGTTACATTTTATTTCAATTTACATTTTTTACATTTCAATTTACATTTTAGTTTTCTACAATAACACAGTCTACCAGCAATAGCAATGGGATGGAACTGTTTGACGAATGTTGTTTATCAGCATGTGGTGGTTTTCATTTAGCATGGATATTTTTAAAAGAGAGGCAGAGGCAGAAAGAGAGAGACATATGACAGCTGTGCTTTGACTAAAAGCTACACTTTTTTTCCAGTGGTCAAGGCAGAGTGAAGGTTAAGGTTCAAGGGTTATGAGAGGGGGTATGTGGTTAAGCGATTTTCTTGCAGTATGTCATTTGCTCCTTCTCCTTCCTGGTGGAAGCCAACAGCTCTGAGGTGCCAGGCTACAGGAACTGACTCAGCCTCTGGGCAGGCCAGGCTGGAGAGACAAGGGAGGCAGAGGTCAATGGGCCATGGAGAGTGTAATAGCTAAGCACTAGGCCATGCATGTATGGAGGCGTAGCCTGAGGCTTTGAACACACACACACACACACACACGCATACACAGGCGCACACACTCAGACACATACAGTACATACAGAACAAACGTGAAGATTGAGCCAAGCTTGTGATAAGACAGAAGGAATATTCTATTCGTATTACCAAGAGATCAGTCACTAGAGAGAACCACAACAGACACACTGAAAGAAAAGACTTGTGCATGATGAAGTCAGTAAAAAACAGGGGAATAAACTCTGATTAATCTATATATACACTACTGGTCAAAAGTTTGGAATAATTATGTTTTTTTTATGTTTTTTATGTTTGTACTTTATCAAAAATATATTAAAAAGAGTAATATTGTGAAATATTATTAAAATTGAAAATAATTTTAATATAATTTAAGATGTAATTTATTTTATTATATTAATATATATTTATTATATATTATTCTATCCTGTTCTATTATGATCCTTCAGAAATTATTCAAATATTCTGATTTGGTACTCAGTTATTAATGATGGTTTTTATCATTAATGTTGAAAACAATTTTTGCTGCTTAATATTTTTGTGCAAACCGTGATTTTTTTTTTTTTTACTTTTTTTTTAGGATTCAGTGATGAATAGAAGGTTCAATAAACAACATTCATTTAAAATACTCTAGAAATGTAGAAATCTTTTATAACATTTGTCTTTACTGTCACTTTTGATCATCGGTGCTGAATAATAAATATAGATATGAAGCAGCACAACCTTTTCAACACTGATAATAATTATAAATGTTTCTTAAGCACAAAAACAGCATATAATGATTTCTGAAGGTTCATGTGACATTGAAGACTCAAGTTATGGCTGATGAAAATTCAGCTTTGCCATCACAGAAATAAATTGTAGATTAAAAATATCAATTATTCCACACTTTTGACCAGTAGTGTATAAAAAAAGTTCTTCCCAATTATTATGGTTTGCTTGGGTCTAGCGCTGTGTCTTTAAATAATTCAAGGCCGGAGCGCCGTGATTGATGCATTTGGTTGCTATAATGAACATTCCCTTTCAGACAGGAAGTGCAACAATGGTTAAAATCAATAAGACTGCTTGCACGCCGGCCACTGGAACAACACTACAGCTAATTCAGGCCATACCTGTCAAAGCCCAGAAAATCTCCCACAACTCCAGCGCACCGCACTTTAATTTACACTGGCGGCCACCTCCTTTTCCATTTCTATTAAAAGGAGAGCTCTGCATTAAGTGTTAATGAAAGCCGGAGCCGCCTTGTGATTTAGGTGAGCTCGGCTGAAGCCCCGCAGCGCTGACTGCGTAAAAAGAGCCGGGATTCACTGCTTTTTCAACACATGCACACACAAAATCACATAGACACTTCCTTTAATGAGAAACTCTTAGTCTAGACTGGAGAAATAAGATTATTAGCACTGAACATCAGAAGATTGAACATGCTAATACTTGCGTTCTGAGTTTCAGTGAAAATGTAAAAAGAGGACAATCTCTACAAACATCTTAAAGAGTTGTTTCTTATTAATGTTTTTTTCAGTTCACAGTAGGTATCATTTAGTTTGTTCTAAGTAAACACATGCTAGCTTTGTCAGCTAGCTCCCTTCAAGGGTCTTTGTTCATAAGCTAATATGAGATGGAAGTTCTGGATGATTTATAGACAAACTTGCTTTCAAGATCTAGTCCATTAATGTTTGAGGGTGAGCTGAAGCACCTGTCCTTCACTCAGCTTCATGCACTATGCTGGCTGGCCCCAGGTTTACGTCATATGTCTCTGGATGGCATCCAGCAATACTGTTCTCTCATTATTGCCATCCCACACCTTAGTCCTTGACTGAAAATAGGACAAAGGTTACAGTCCACCTAGAAATATATTGTTTACAAGATACCTGGTGAATACAGTGAATGCTTTTGAGGAAGAACTAATCACTGGATTTGCAGAGGTCATGGCATCAGATCTTTTTTGTTTGAGGAGCTTAGAGTAAAGCAAACTACACATCCATGAGCATTATTGTGTATCCAGCTTGGTTTTGTTGTTTGAGTTACTGTACGTCTTTTAAATATCTGCTGGCATTGCACTGTAGTTTATTTCCTTTTATGTCCCAGAGGAAAAAATTAAAGTTATATGGGTCTTTAGAAAAGATTAGGGTGATTAAATACTGGCAGAATTTGAATGAACTATTCTTTTAATGCTATTTTAAAGAGATGCTAGTAACCTCAGCTGTCATATTAAGCACTAAACGGACAAGATTCGTTTTCAGAATGACGTCTGAATTAAATTATTAACAGATAATGTCTTTGATTTAATATGCTGGTCCGGACAGGATTGGGACCTCTGTAATTATTATTAAGACTACAGTGTGAGGGGTTTTTATGTGTGTATGTGTGTGTGTGTGTGTGTGTGTGTGGGTGTGGGTGTGGGTGTGGGTGTGTGTGTTGCATACATCATGAAACCCAGTGAAATAAACAAGACTTATACTATATATGTAACATTTTTTATATTATATACACTACCATTCAAAAGTTTGGGTTTGGTGAGATTTGTTATTTGTTAATTTAGAAAATTATGACCATTTAAAATAACTGTTTTTGATTTCAATACATTTTAAAATGTTATTTATTCATTTAATTTATTTATTTATTCATAAATGTAATGTACATGATCAACTCTTTAATGATTTAATTCTCTTTATACTTCAGATGGGATGCCAGCAGTACTTGAATTAACAACTCGTATTTTACCTAAATACAGCAAAATTAGGCAAAATGGCCTAAACCCATAATGAAGGTGCACAAGGCAACACAAAAAGAAATGTAACTTTAGTTACGGTGTTCAATGAAGGTAAAAAAAAAAAAAGGATTAGATTTCTCAGAGGACTCCTGAGTTAAAAAACATCAGATAATTTGCGCTGTAATTTTTACAGAGGTTGTGTAAGAAAAACCCAAACTGCATTCCATTCAGATGGGATTAAATTCACAAAGTATGTCTGTGAAACACCAATTTACCTGACCTCCTCGGGGAAACTACTCTAGTCTTGGGCTTTAATCTTATATTGGTTAGTCTGTGCTTGTGTTTGAATGTCTTATGGCTCTGTAGTGGCTTGCTGTGGACGCTGAAACAAGAGAGAAGTTGGGCACAGCTTGCTGAAGCTATAAAACAATAAGTGGCTCTTTTCTGAGGACCTGCAATGACATTGTTGTCTGCCACCCTCATGGCTTCATGCAATACACCTCTCTTTTTCTATTTCTCTCTATTTCTTACTGTGTTCTTGCTCCTCCCTGCTCCTTGTCCCAGCATCCACTCCAGCACAGCTCCCAGCAGAGCACTCCAAAATACACAGCTTTGATTAAAACCTACAGCAACACCGCCATCACAGAAGACGGGCCCAAGCTATGACAACACAAATGGGCACACAGTCCCAGCCACACTAACAGCAAATTGCATTTGCAACAACTCAAGTAAATGAACACACACTCCACAGCAACACTTAAATTAGTGCTCTCTATGTCAGCGCATTTGTGTTCATGTACTTCAGGGGTGTCCAAACTCAGTCCTGGAGGGCCACTGTCCTGTAGAGTTTAGCTCCAACCCTAATCAAACACACCTGAACCAGTTAATCAAGGTCTTATTAGGCATACTAGAAACGTCCAGGCAGGTGTGTTGAGGCAAGTTGGAGCTAAAACTCTGCAGGACACCAGCCCTCCAGGACCGAGTTTGGACACCCCTGATGTACTTGCATATAGCATGTTTTGAACCGCAATGAAAGGGAGTGGCAGAGGATGAAAGCGATAAAGCAGGAAGGTGTTTGAGTCTGAAGGCCACAGATATGTCAGCTCGGCCTATTAGCCATAACCTCTGTAACCTTCCCCAGGTAGAGTGATTGAAGTTTAGCCAGACTGACGTCAACGCCCCCCATCCATCCTCATGCCCTGAGAGGACAGAATGCCCCACAAAAGAGCTGCCAAGCCTGGGGCCTGACCAAGGGCAACCATGCCACCCACTGGCCCCCTGGGCAAGAGCCACTCACACCCTGGAGGAAGATGGGAAAATAGAGAGAGCGAGAGAGAAGGGTAAAGCGAACGAGGACAGGCAGGAAGACGGACAAGTCAATTGGAGGAGAAAGAGAGTGGATGAAAAATGGAAAGGGGACAGAGAGTGAAGATGATGGAGGGATAAAGCAGAGGAAAATGGAAACATGTCGATAAGAAGAAAGCGAGTGAGTCAAATGGAGATGGGCTGAGTTATGATGGATGTGGTTTAAAGAAGGGAGGGGACATCACACACAGAGTAAAAAGGAAGGGCGAGAGAGAGAGTGCGGAAAAATGCAGAACGTCAGAATGGATTGAGATGGAGACTGACAGACTCGAGTCAGTCACATGGTTTAGAGCCTGTTTATGGAAACATATCCTGGCCAGAAATGAGCACAGGCGGCATCCCGAGCTTCATGCTTGGTTTATTTAATCTCTTAAAGGTAAAGGACCCCCCCAAAAAATTGTCATCATTTGCTCATCCTCAAGTCGTTCCAAACCCGTATGACATTTTTTCTTTTGTGGAGCATGTGTTTTGTCCATTTATTGTAAGTCAGTAGGGTCCACTGTTCTTTTTGGACCCCACTGACTTTGACTGTATGGACAAAAATAGTTTTCAGAATATCTTGTTTTGTATTCCGCAGAAGAAAGAAAGTCATACAGGTTTCGAACAACATGAGGTTGTGCAAATAATGACAGAATTTTTATTTATGGCTGCACTTTCCCTTTAAAATGTCGCTTGCAAGCCAATCACAGAGAGGAATAGAGCTTTTCCCGTCGTTTCAGTAGAGATCAGTATAGTCTCTGTTGCTCAGAGATCAGACTGTTGCCCACACAGCAGCCACAGGAAATGCCTTTGCATGCCATTTGTCCATGTGCCAATGGGAAGAGAGCAAAGAGGTTAACCTGAAGAGATTCGGGCACAATTAAAGGAGCGTGACCAAGTGTAAACACTAATGCCGGCAGTGTAAGGGGAGGCTGCAGGAGGAGGCCCACTGAATGAGGGGATGGTTGAATAATTAAGCTGGAAAGAAAAGTTGATGTCAAGCAGGTGTTCAAGGAGAAAGTGTCAGCCAAGCGGGCCGAAATGGGGAGAAGTGCTGCCACTGCAGTGTAATAATAAAGACTTAATTCAATTAGTGCTTCTGCACCGGTGCACAGCACACTGGCGGCCTGTCAGCCCCAAACAGCCCCTGTACTGTTCTTCAGACATGGAAGCACACGCACATACACAATAGCATAGCTAAATGATTATACTCCTCCAGAATCCCCCAGTATCTCTCAATCCTCTGTTCCTCCTGGTTTCATATGCCACTGTCTTAGCTACCTCAGCCCACCATGTCTGCTTTATCGTTCTCTCTTCATTGTCTAGTGGTGGGCATCTTCATGTGAAAAGTGTCACAAATGTGATCATCTCAGTTCTCCTTTACAGCAATGAGATTAAATGTCATGCCCTTTAGAGTATTCTCCTGAGAAGGAGTATTGTTATTATTAATAGTAATAAAGAGGTATTTCAGTTTCAGTACAAGTGCTCATTCAACAGCATTTGTGGTGTAATGTTGTTAAATAATTTTGTCTAGTCCATTTATGTGTATTTAAAAAGAAGCAAAAGTCAAGGTTATGGTTGAGGTACTTAAAATGTAATTGAATGGGGTTCATTTTTGGAGCATTAAAAGCAGTAAAGCTAATTATTTTGTAAGAACACTTACATTAATTCTGCTGTTAAAACTTTTTATTTTAGGAATTTGTAAAATTGGATAAACTTTGCACAGAAAACTGTTAGTAAACAGTTTTCATTCTAAAATCATGTTAATCATGTTTACGTCTATGGGTATTGAAATAAGTATTTTAACATTTATGGGTTGGTCCCATTCGTATTTTATTTTATTTATTTGTTTATTTTTTTATTGAAGGGACAAGTGAAAAATATTATTATTGTGTAATCATACCACAAATGCTGTTGGTTGAGCTTAACTTGTAGTGAACATAGAATATTCCTTTAATTGATTTATATATATATATATACATACACACACACAATATAGTTATTTTTAGCTTACGGGACCCTTATGTACTCATGCTGGATGAAAGTTGCTGTTTCTGTTGGTAGAGGCAGTGCCCCAGCAGGTTCTCTCCTGGCACAGTGGAGCTGGAAACGATCAGTCCTGCTCCATCTGAAAGCAGAATGGACGGGAAGCCGGACTGAGGGTGTTGTCTTGGTGTTATGTAAGGAGAAGGATAGAAAAATAGGACCTGGGTGTGTTCCAGGGAGCTTCGTGAGTAACCTGCCTCACCGCTCTTCGGTGCCACACACAGACACCAGTCCTGTTCCATCTGCAGGTCTCCAGCGGGGTGGAGTGGCACAGGAAGAACACAGCGTGCTTGTGTGTGTGTGACCCTATGTATATACAGTACACAGAGCAACAGGACACACACCATGATGTTATCATTACACACATACAGATGTCCTTGGCATACATGTCTATATATGTATGTGCAGGGTACAGAATTTTTGCCACACCTGCCAGTCATGGATTCTTTCTCCCTTTCTGTAATTTTTATAAAATGTATGTGTGATTATTAGATTCCCAGTGGAAAATCATGCCACATAGTGCATGTCAGTATTTCTATGTGTGTGGTGCAAACACACGTGCAACCCACAGGGCCCCCTGTTACAGGTCATTAATCCAAATCCAGAACATATCAGTCTGGCCACGCTGTGAACAGTGTGCTGTCAGTCAGCGAGTCAGAGAGGAGCAATGCTGTGTGTACAGACACAGCCGGAGAGACGTACCAGAGAGCTCCTGGAATCAATAGCTTATATATAACCCTCATGACAGGCCAAGGCTCTCCTACCACTCACAAGTCACCGGCAGCAGGACAGCATGCTCCAGGAGTGGATGCCATTGATTTAGGGCACGACAGCACCCGGGCCAGTGTTCTACCCGTTGCGTGCGCTCTCCCTCTCCCTTTCTCATTCACTCTTTTCACTTTATCTCCTTCCACAACCGCTTTTGTATTCAGCAGACACACACACATAGGCGTAGAGGCTCACCTCTTGTGATATAAGTGTTGCTTTACATTACTAACATTCCATTACATGAAACGTTGAGGACTTTAATGTATTCAGCTGCCTTGAGTTCTGACTGCAGGCCATGAAGCCTTTCCCTTCAAATGCTCCATTACAATCTGTGAAAGGACGGGCTTGGAAAGGGACTACCCATAATTAATTTTGCATCACT
>JAFVLL020028006.1:0-22500 GCA_021397915.2 Tor tambroides
AAACTGCAGAAAGTTTCCTGTAAGGGGTAGGTTTAGGTGTAGGGTTGGTGTAGGGCGATAGAAAATACAGTTTGTACAGTATAAAAACCATTACGCATATGGGATGTCCCCATTTGGATAGCTAAGTAAACGTGTGTGAGTGTGTGTGTGAGTGTGTGTGTGTGAGAGTGTGTGTGTGTAATGATGTGCTTCTGGTGTGTCTGCAGGAGAGAGGAAGAGTTATGAAGAGCAGCTGCAGCAGATGCTTCTGGACCTGCGCAGAGGGAAGGAGAAGGAGGAGGAGAAGCCTCTTCCTCACATGAACCAGGTGAAGCTTCCATCTCTCAGAAGATCACTGCGGTGAACGAGGGAACTGTCACACTCACGCTAGTTACTTCAGTAGCTCAGTATGCACATGCATTAACAATCAAACACGCTAGATCTTACTTCATCTTTAAAACACAGTGCACACGACAAGAAAACATTCACGTTTATTCATTAAGCAGATGCTTTCATCCAAATGAGGATCGTCACAAACAAGTTGTCATTAAAGCCAAAGTATAGTACATAACGGCAAGTTTAAAGTTGCACAAAAGGAGAAACAGAACAAATATTTATTTTTTAATATATGTATTTATTTACTTTAAATAACAGATTCTTCTTATAACTACTGTTTAGAGCTGGAGACAAAAATCTAATTGCAGTTTTTCTGATAAAAAGTGTAATCACAATTAAAAATGTGATTTTTAAAAACAATTCCAGGTTTGCTGTGCTTGTTTGTAGGGCTGCGCTATTTGGCAAACATTTAGTGATTTATATATCAATATGGCTATAAAATGATAATAATAATAATAATAATAATAATAATAATCATTATTATTATTATTATTGTTGTTAGAATAATAATTGTTGTTGTTGTCAATGATTGTAATATTTCACTATAAAATAAAAAAATTGAGGATTAAAAAATAATTTTATATTTTACATTTAGAACTGTACAATTACAAAACTAATATTTGTCTTAATTTCTTCATTTTCAAACGTTAAACCATCACATTTTTATTTTGACAGAAAAATATATTTTAATACTTGATTTTCTTTTAAAAATATATAAATTGCTCAATTTAAATATCACAATTGTAATATTTCACTGTAAAATAAAGAAAATCAAGTATTAAAAAAATCTTTTACACATTTACAACTATTAAAATACAATACTAATATGTCTTAATTTCTTCATTTTCAAATGTTAGACCATCAAGTTTTTATTCTGACAAAAAACTACAAAAAATATATAAATTACTCAATTAAAATAAATATTACTATTGTAATACTTCACTGTAAAAAAAATTTAAAAAATCAAGTATTAAAAATAATTGTATTTTACATTTACAACCATAAAATTACAATACTAATATTTGTCTTAATTTCTTCATTTTCAAACATTAAACCATCAAACTTTTATTTTGATGGAAACCAGCAGGAGGCTTAAAGGTAGTCTTTCCTTGACAAACACCGGCGGGTCAGGAGCTGCTGGCGTGTAAATGAACACAGTGCTGCGCTTCACTATGAAGTTTGTTTGATTAGATTTGACGGTCAGTAAGCCGTATCGCAGTGTTGATTCTCTGTGGTGTGTTGTGTCCCGTCAGCACCAGTTCATCCAGTTCTGTAAGACGCTCTACAGCATGTTTCAGGGCGATCCGGGCGAGGCCGAGCTCTTCCAGGCCATCGGGATGGTGGCCAGCCTCGTGCTGCAGATCGGAGAGGCGCGTCAGAGCGGCCAGAGCCGGAGCGAGGAGCACTGGTCAGCCAGCTTCGAGCAGATCCTGGCCTCTTTACTGACCGAGCAAGTGCTGGTCAACTTCCTGGAGCGGCCCGTGGAGCCCAGCGCCAGAATCGGCGCCGCCAAGCCCCGGCAGTATCAGGAGCGCGCCGGGCTGCTGGTGATCTCGCCCTGAGCCTGACCAGAGACCCCCCCACGTCTCGACAATCCCATGATGCCGCTGGGGTGAGCCGGACTCCCCTCAGCTGAAGCTGTGTGTTTATCAGTATTCCAACGCATTACTCTCACGTCTGCAGCACACTTTACTTTGCAGATTTTAATCAATACCAAGTAAGTTCAGTCTGAGAGGATTGAAGTGTTTACACGTTACTGACCGAATGAACAAGACTCACATGAAGGAAATATTGATCGTTATTATTATTATAACTGTTCCAGCAGCTGAATGATTCTGAACGCCAGATGAATCTGATTCCTGAGCAAATATGCTGCAGCGGTCAGTGTGTTTTAATCATTTTATTATATTTACGCTGTGAAAAATGTTCTTTTTCTGTCTTGTTTTCCTGTATAAATGTCTAAACATCTTTAAATCAATAAACATTTACTGGAGAAGGAAAATAAACATATGAAGATGTGTTTTCTGAAAAATAATCAATTATAGAAGCCCGTTTCTGCCACTTAATAAAAATAACGAAAAAGTCATTATGACTTTTCCTTCAGAATTCTGATATATAAATATCACAATTATAATAAGTCTTTTTTCTCCCTAAGAATCTGACTTAACTCGCAATTGCAAGTTTATATCTCACAATCCTGAATAAAAAAGTCAAAATAGTGAAATAGTTACCTTTTTATTTTTTCCTCTGTGTTGGAAACAGGCTTTCTTATAAAATGAAGTGCATTTTTGCTTCAAACATGAAAATATCTACCAATCGGGTAATAAAAATAACATTCTTTTCCCTTTGAATAAATGATTAGATTTTTCTAACCTAACTGGCAACATTTTTTTTTCTTGTTTTAAGCAAAAGCTCACTTAAATTTGATAGATTTTTCAGACTTCATATTCATTTTGTATGTCCAGTAAATCTTGAACTAAGAATGTTTAGATATTTAAACTGAGAAACAAGACAGAAATACAGAGGGAGAACATCATTTTTGCAGTCTGTTATTTAAAATATGCAAAGTAAAGCATGTTTGTTGATTATCTGTACTAGATACTGACACTGTCTGATCACTTTCAGTCCTGAATTAGTGGTGTGTGAACAAACCTTGTGTTTAATTTGAGAGTACATGTATTTGCCATGTATACACACCTCTCAGATCTATAAAGTGCCTTAAAATATCAGCTTTACTGTGCCTCGGAAACTCTCAAACATTGTGAAATCCAAAGGGACCACGTTTAATTCTGCGGTTATGACTGTCAGACACTCTTAACAGAAGATGAACATGTAGCATTAGATATTTATGATTAGATTGTGTGAAATCCTGTACAATCACACCTCGAGCCTTCCTTCCTTCCTGACTGAATGATCACAGATGTCAGAGTTTACATGTTGTACTGCTGATTGTATTCTCTACAGTCTGATCTCAATACTTACACATGCCACTAAACTCATCTGACAAGAAATAAATCATCCACAACGGAATCCTTTTATGTTTTTATTCCAACAAGCATGAAGAGAAACTTAATTTTCATCCACATTTACAGTCTGAAGACCTGCAAACACACACGAAAAGCAAAGTTAAAAACAGTAGAGATGTTTTAAAGTATGCAGATTCCTTCAATAATGAGCCGAACGCACAGTATATGAACATCAGATGGGATTAAACAGCATTAACATGAGGAACATTACATGCATGTGCAGGTGTGAGGACCAATGCATGAAGCCCGTTTCCACCACTCAATGAGGCCACTGCACATTTTTATCTCACAATTCTGACTTTATAACACGCAACTGCAAGCTATAAAGTCCAATTGAAGAAAAAAAAAAAAAGACTATTTTCTTAAAATTGCAAGTTTATGGCCCAGTTTCACAGACAGGGCTTAGACTAAGCCAGGATTAGGCCATAGTTCAATTAGGACATTTATGTAATTTTTATAAACATGCTTAGAAAAAAACATTACTGGTGTGCATCTTGAGACAAAACAAAGGCACTGATATATTTTAAGATCAGTCAGTGCAAGTTTCTTTCAGCTGAAACAGCTCAGACTTACATTTTAGTCTGGGACTAGGCTTAAACCTTGTCTGTGAAACCAGGGGTATATCTTGCAATTCTGACTATTTCTCAAAATTACACATTTATATCAGAATTCTAACTTTATAACACACAAGTGCAAGCTATAAAGTCCAACTGAGGAAAAAGTACTTTGTGTTCATCTCTCGCAATTCTGAGGAAAAAAGACAAATTTGACTTTCTCAGAATTCTGAATTTTTTCCTTCAGAATTGTGAGTTATTCTGCAATTCCAACTTTATAACATGCAAATAAGTTTATATCTCTCAATTGAGGGAAAAAAAAGTCAGAACTGACCATTTCTCAGAAATGAGTTAAAATCTTTTTCTTGCAGTTGCAAGTTTATATCTTGCAATTCTGACTTTTTCAGAATTACGAGTTTATAATCACAATTCTCACTTTATTACTCGCAATTGCATTTTTATATCTCGCAGTTCTGACTTAAACATGCAATTGCGAGTTCTCAGAACTGAGTTATTCTGTTATTCCAACTTTATAATATGCAAATAAGTTTATATCTTGCAATTGATCAAAAAAAAAGAAAAAAAAAAGTCAGAATTAACCATTTCTCA
Organism: Tor tambroides; assembly: GCA_021397915.2. Classification (NCBI taxonomy): domain Eukaryota; kingdom Metazoa; phylum Chordata; class Actinopteri; order Cypriniformes; family Cyprinidae; genus Tor; species Tor tambroides. The sequence continues at coordinate 4,565 of JAFVLL020028006.1, forward strand.
GAACTGGGAGTTAAAAGTGTTTTCTTGCAGTTGCAATTTTATATCTTGCAATTCTGACTTAATCAGAATTAGGAATTTATAAATCACACAATTCTGACTTCATAACTCGCAATTGCATGATTACATCTCACAATTCTGAGAAAAAAAGTCAAAAATGCGAGATGTATAATTGCAATTGTGAGAAAAAAAGTCAGAATGAACTATTTTTAATCAGTAGCAGAATTAGGCTTCCACAGGAACGAGGGTGAAGTCCTGAGCCTCACCTTTGTAGGTGGTGACGGGGACGTATGTGACGAGGGTGTACAGCTTGTTGGGAGAATCTTCATCTTCGTTGCGTTTCCGGGACAGACGCACACGCATGCGGTACGGCACGTTCCTGCAGAACAACACAGTCAGCCAACAACACACAGACAGACCGCTGAAGCCGTCAGGACCAGACTCACTCACCGGACACCTTTGGCCCACACGGCCTTGTTGAGACGCGTGTCGATGCGGACGTCAGGCGTGCCCATCTCCTTCACCGCAAACTTACGGATCTCCTTCAGCGCGCGAGGAGCTCTCCTCTTGAAGGAGCTGCCGGAGGAGCACGGGAGTTACAGGGTTAGTTCACCCGAAAATGAAGATTACCCCATGATTTACTCGGTGCATATGACTCTCTTCTTTCAGACAAACCCAATCAGAGTTATACTTAGTAGTAGTAGTAGTAGCAGTATATATTTATTTAATGCTGTGTCAGTATCATAGGCTATTTTCATGGCAAAAACAATTACAAGTGCATTTAATATATTGTGCTTTGAAGAAAGTATTTGCATTGGGTTTGTGAAACCACTCCCATTCTAACGCTTGGAAGAGCCAGGACGTTTTTAAATATAACTCCGACTGGATTTGTCTGAAAGAAGAGAGTCATGTACACCGAGGATGCCTCGAGGGCGAGTAAAACATGTGCTAGTCTTCATTTTTGGGTGAAGTATCCCTTTAATGGTTTCTGATGCAGATATTCAGAGATTCGTTCAGAGGGACTCACATGCCGTGGATGCGCTTGTGGATGTTGATGGTGTACTCGCGGGTCACCACCTCATTGATGGCGGAGCGGCCCTTCTTCTTCTCGCCCTTCTTAGGTGCCATCTAAACACAGCAACACGATCAGGCATTGGGTAAAAACACTGCACTTCCAATAATCTGACATTTTCTTGAACTGATTTTGTACTTAATATACTAAAAATGACTTTAGTACTTCTAAGTACTAACTAAGTACTTCTAAGTGCTATTTTGGGACACCATGAATATGAACTAAAATCTGACCCTGGAGCACAAAACCAGTCATAAGGGTCAATTTTTTGAAACTGAGATTTATGCATCATCTGAAAGCTGAATAAATCATCTTTCCATTGATGTATGGTTTGTTAGGATAGGACAATATTTGAAAATCTGGAATCTGAGGGAGCAAAAAAATCTAAATACTGAGAAAATCTCCTTTAAAGTTGTTCAAATGAAGTTCTTAGCAATGTATATTACTAATCAAAAATGAAGTTGAGATATATTTACAGTAAAGAATTTACAAAATATCTTCATGGAACATGATCTTAATATCCTAATGATTTTTGGCATAAAAGAAAAATGTATAATTTTGAGCCATACAATGTATTGTTGGCTATTGCTACAAATATACCTGTGCTACTGAAGACTGCTTTTGTGCTCCAGGGTCACATATAATAAGCTCTTAACATACTATCTGTTTTTAGTAGTACATTTGAACCCATGTTTCATACACTAGACACTCAAGTGCACTACAAATAAACAATCATGCATTGCACACAAACACACTGCAGTCACTCATTCACCAAAACAACCAGTAAAACTCATCATCATAACCAGTTAACGCTCTAGTAACGCGTTCAAATCATGTTATGATAATAAAAACGTATATAGAGTTGAGAAACGCTGATTGGAACACGGTCATGTGAAAGAATCGATTATCAAAACACGATCATTCACACACGAAACTTCTTTGACGCAGTTTGTCACTTCACATAACGTACAAAACGCAGTTTACTCTGGTAAAATCGCTGGTTTACTACTTTATTCACACTTCCTCCGCCGTTTCTGTCAGAGAGCGACGCTTCAGCATTAACGGTCTTTAATCGCTCGCATCGGCGTTTAAAACACTGCAAAACGCATCACAGTGATCGATAACGTGCCTACACACTCAAATGCGACATTACACTGAGTTATTAGTGATTAATAACGCGGATGATGCTGGATTTATACACCATAAACGAGAGGAAGATACTCACTCTGTAGGGAGACTGAGGGAAAGGAAGAGCGGTGGATTATGGGTCACGTACAAGGCGGAATACACATTCATATCCGGGTCATTCGATATGGTTTTGCGTTCCTAGTGTTTGTGTTTTTTTGTTTGTTTGTTTTTAAATAACGCATACAGAAGAGAATTTTATCTTTGTACTTAAAAAACAGTTTTTATTTGTGAACGCAGTATGCGATTTTAGAAGTTCGAATCGGATTCCGTATTGATTGAACTACATCTCCCATAATTCCGTTCGCCGCACAGGAAGCGCTCGCTCACACAGACAGCGGCAACGGTCGCGAGTGGAAGAGAAGAATTACATTCAGATTGTCAAACAGAAAAAGAGTTAAATTATTGAAACATTAACTTGTATAATCGCTCATACGGACGTTATATCAGTGCTGGAGCGTCTGTTCTCATTGAATATTCATGAGCCGGCGGGACAGATTAAATGAACTCCACTCAGGTAAATGTTATTGTTACTGACTGTGTCTCAAAACATCCCGAGTTCACTACATAGACAGCGTTAAGATGTGAAAAATGTGCTTATAATAGCCATAAATGTTGTTTATTGGAGCATTTAGCTAAAATTTGAATCAGTGTTTCCTACTGTAAATATATCAAAACTTAATTTTTGATTAGTAATATGCATTGCTAAGAACTTCATTTGAACAACTTTAAAGGAGATTTTCTCAATATTTAGATTTTTTTGCACCCTCAGATTCCAGATTTTCAAATAGTTGTACCTCAGCCAAATATTGTCCTATCCTAACAAACCATACATCAATGGAAAGATTATTTAATTTATAAAAACTGACCCTCATGACTGGTTTTGTGCTCCAGGGTCACATGTCAGAGTCTCTGAATAAACCTGAGCTGTATATTCTCACTGTATCAGACTATATGATCTGATCTGTTGTTGTGCGTGTCTCTGCAGTTTTCCCGCTGATCCAGTGGCTCGTCTGACAGAAGCACCATGACTCTGGCTCCCAAAGAGCTGTCCAATCTGCTGGGCATCATGTCGGACGACGCCTGCAGCAACAGCTTCGAGCAGCTGTCCACAGCCTTCCACCACTGCTTCGGTAAAGCCGAGCACTTCCGTGTGGGTTCGGTTCTGGTGATGCTGCTGCAGCAGCCGGACCTGCTGCCCAGTGCTCCTCAGCGGCTGACCGCTCTCTATCTGCTGTGGGAGATGTACCGCACCGAGCCGCTGGCCGCTAACCCCTTCGCCGCGGTGTTTGCGCACCTGCTGAACCCTTCGACCGCCGGAGAGGAGCAGGAGAAGACGCTGTCTGGTAGGGCTGCAACAAACCATTAGTTTGATAATCATTTCATTTTAGGGCCGCACGATAAATTGCAGAAGCTGTGATAGTCATGCACATCTTGTCAGTGAAGCACGGTTCTGTGATCAGCAGAAGGCCAGAGAAACTCCAAATACACTACACTATAACACTACAACATTATAAGTGTGTCCTATCAGTTGATGAAAAGTTAGACACACTTGTGTTCTTCATCCTCACTTGAACACTTGGGCCAAACACAGGAAAAACATCATATAAGTGATCAAGTGCTCAAGTGCAAAAATATGTGGGTTTTTGGACGAAGGGAAAGTTAAGCTGCGGTGAGCATGTGAAATAGTTTCGCACGCCGTGAGATGACGTCATGCTATGCAGTGTCTTTTTAAAACTTTAAATTCAACGCAAACCAAACTATAATACATCTAAAATGTAAAAATATACACTCTACTCCACTGCAGCACTGCACCAAAGCTTGCACTTCGGAATGGATCGTATCGAGACAGTTTTTGTTGTTGATAATGTCGACTGATTGTTTTCTGGTGCCGTGTGTTTCTCCTGAAGCGCTGGAATGAGTCTCTGCTGTACGACACACATCTGTTAATGCTTCCGTCCAGGTTTTCTGCCGCCCATCACGCTGCCGGAGAAGTTCTTCCTGTCTCAGCTGATGCTCGCTCCGCCGCGAGAGCTCTTCAAGAAGACGCCGAGACAGGTGTCCAGCATGGACGTGAGCTCCACACCGCAGACCATAGACATCAGCGGACTGCAGCTGGCGCTCGCCGGTACACACACGCTTCTCCACAGCTGCGTTTACACTGAGACTTCATGCACTGAGCCCATTCTGATGTTCTGCCTGTTTACGTTCACTTACACAACTGCTCAAAACATTTCGATAATTACATTGTTTCTGAAAAATCTCTTCTGCTCAGCAAGGCTACATTTATTTGATCTAAAATGCTGTAAAAAAATGTGAAATATTATTATAATTTAAAACAGCTGTTTTCTATGTGAATATGTGTTAAGCTGTAATTTATTTCTGTGCTCAAAGCTGTATTTTCAGCATCATTACTCCAGTCTTCAGTGTCACATGATCTTCAGAAATCATTCTAATATGCTGATTTGCTGCTCAAGAAATATTTCTGATTATTATCAATGTTGAAAACAGTTGTGCTGCACAATATTTTTGTGGAAACTGTGATACATTTTATTTTTCAGGATTCACAGATGAATAGAAAGTTCAAAAGAACAGCATTTATTTGAAACAGAAATCTTTTGTAACATTATAAATGTCTTTAATGACACTTTTGATCAATTTAATGCAGCCATGATGAATAAGTGTTAATTACTTAAATTATATGACTATTATAACTAGTGTATATTTTGCTTAAAGAAAATTCCCAATGCAAATACTCATTACTGTAATATATATGTAATTTTTAATAAGCATAAATTAAAGGCAGTACAACAAGTGCTAACATGATGTATAATATTATATGCATAATATGATGTTTGTAATATTATAAACATCTTTACTGGAACATTTGATCAATTTAATAAGTGTTAATTACTAATAAGTGTTAAATTGCCTCCTTGTTGAAGAAAAGTAATAATTTTCTTTCTTTTTTTTTAGTCTAACTTACTAACTTTTGAATGATAATGTATCACAGTTTCCACAAAAATATTGTGCAGCACAACTGTTTTCAGCATTGCTAATAATCAGAAATGTTTCTTGAGCAGCAAATCAGCATATTAGAATGATTTCTGAAGATCATGTGACACTGAAGACTGGAGTAATGATGCTGAAAATACAGCTGCAGAGCACAGAAATAAATTACAGTTTAACACATATTCACATAGAAAACAGCTGTTTTACATTAGAATAATATTTCACAATTTTAAAGTATTTTTGATCAAATAAATGCAGCCTCAGTGAGCAGAAGAGACTTCTTTCAAAAGCAGTAAAAAATCTTAATTATTTCAAACTTTTGACAGACTCGTATCTGATATCTGTTTAGTTTCACCCAAGAGTTTCCATTGGTGATCACGTTTAAATTTTGAACAGCCTTGTGCTAAATCATCTTTTCAAAAGTCTGCAAAAGTGCAGAAGATTGAGTAAATTAGACCGCTGTGGCTCTTGTTGAAGCTGAAACTCAAATGTTTGGAGAAGCAGTGTGTGAAACATTTCTGCCTTTTGAGTTTTAGAGTTGGATGTACTTTTATATCTAACTTTATATAAAGATCTGAGTGAAGTGTTCCAGAGATGTGTAATGATCAGATGATCATGTGCTGTGAGTTTCACTGATGTTTGTGTCTTTCGCTCAGAGCGTCAGTCCGAGCTGCCCACTCAGAGTAAGGCCAGTTTTCCCAGCATGCTCAGCGACCCCGACCCAGACTCCTCCAACTCGGGCTTCGACAGCTCCGTGGCCAATCAGATCACAGAGTCGCTGGTGACCGGCCCGCGGCCGCCTCTGGAGAGTGAGTGTTTCTGAAGGGTTTTAAAGGAGAAGAGTAACAATTTCCTGATAAGTTACTCACCTCCATGTCATCCGAGATGTCCAAGTCTTTCTTTCTTCAGTTGCAAAGAAATGAAGTTTTTTGAGGAAAACATTCCAGGATTTTTCTCCATATAGTGGACTTCAATGGCGATCACTGGATTGAAGGTTAAAGTGCAGCTTCAAAGAGCTCTACACGATCCCAACCGAGGAATAAGAGTCTTATCTAGCACAACCATCACTCATTTTATGAAAATAATTCATATTTATACACTTTTTAACCACAAATGCTTTTTTTTTTTTTTGCGTTCTTTTCAACGTGATTATGTAATGCATGAGGTCAAGCTTGTGCTAGATGAGCATTTGAAGTTAAAAAGTGTATAAATATGAATGATTTTCATAAAATGAGTGATGGTTGTGCTAGATAAGACTCTTATTCCTCGGCTGGGATCGTGTAGAGCTCTTTGAAGCTGCACTTTAACCTTCAATCCATTGAAGTCCACTATATGGAGAAAAATCCTGGAATGTTTTCCTCAAAAAACTTCATTTCTTTGCAACTGAAGAAAGACATGAACATCTTGTGAAGTGATCTATCTGTCACCATCCCTCCTGTGGGGCGCTTGGTGCTCTTTTATTCATTGTCACATATTTTAGTAGTCATCATGAATTATATATCAGAATTAAAAAGCTTAGAAGCTCAAGATTCGTCCTGTGAAGACCATTTTGAAATCGGACATTTGTGTTACCATGGAAATGGTACTTTAAAATCTTTTGGCGGTCTCCTCCCGCTTAGTGGGCGGAGTCAAGTGTCATATTACAAAATGCATTATGGTCTTTTACAATCAAAACTTTTTATAATCTTGACATAAAACATATCATTGGAAATGTCTGAGTCTCAAGATTTCATGTTTTGTGAGAGAAGCAATATTTACAGAGAAATGTAGACATTTGTAATTTTGTAAATTCAATGGAGTTTGGATAGCACCCGGTGGCTGTTTGTGGTATAACACCTAAATAAAATCTCACAGGAACTTACTTTTTTTTTCATATCAACTTCAAATTTTGAACATAACTTATTTAGACGTAAGGCTTTAATTTTATAAAAATTTCAGAGTAAAACCTGTTATATAAAATATTTATTTTATATAAAAATAAAATCAGTACAGTATATTTTCTTTACAGCAAATTGAAATGCTTTCATATTTTGAAATGATCCCACTTTTGCAATAATCTGCTGATTGTCTTCTTTAAAAGAGTCCAACCTTAGCTCTGTATTCAGAAGCGTTCATGAATTACAACAATGTAAGTTTGGATAGTGTTCTTTGACGCCTATGTTTAAAAATGAGGGGTGAGGGTTAACTGGTGTGCGGCTGGTTTGGTCCCGTCTGTCAGGCCACTTCCGGCCCGAGTTCATCCGGCCGGCGCCGCCGCTGCTGGTGTGTGAGGACGAGCTGTCATGGCTCAACCCGTGTGAGCCGGATCACCGGATACAGTGGGACCGCTCCATGTGCGTGCGTAACGGCACGGGAGTGGAGATCAAGCGCATCATGGCCAAAGCCTTCAAGAGCCCGCTCTCAGCCGCGCAGCAGACGCAGGTCAGACACTTCAGCTCACGTCTCCCCACAAAGACAAGGACTTCTGCGTCGTGCCATTATATTTGAGGCAATTAAGCTGTTAAAGTGTAATTGATTGCTGTGATCAAAGCAGTCTTCAGTGTCACATGATCTTCAGAAATCATTCTAATATGCTGATTGGCTGCTCAAGAAACATTTCTGATTATTATCAATGTTGAAAACAGTTGTGCTGCACAAAATAATCATATCTATCTTATTTAAATTGTAAAGTATTTATACATCATGTTAGTGTTTGTTGCACTGCCTTTATGCTTATTAAAAATTACTTGCATATTGCGATAATGACTGTCTTCACAAGTTTAATTGTCTTTAAGCAAAATATACAGTATCGTTAAAAAGTTTGGGGTTAGTAAAATAATAATTTTTTATACTTTTATTCATCAAGGACGCATTAAATTGATCAAAAGTGACAGTAAATACATTTATAATGTTACAAAAGATTTCTATTTTATATAAATTCTGTTCTATTGAGCTTTCTATTCATCTGTGAATCCTGAAAAATAAAATGTATCAGTTTCCACAAAAATATTGTGCAGCACAACTGTTTTCAACATTGATAATAATCAGAAATGTTTCTCAAATCAGCATATTAGAATGATTTCTGAAGATCATGTGACACTGAAGACTGGAGTAATTCAGCTTTGATCACAGGAATAAATTACAGTTTAATACATATTCATATATTTTACATTCTAATAATATTTCACTGTTTTTACTTTCATTTTGATCAAATAAATCCAGCCTATATGTGTAAATAAATGCAAAAGCATTACAAATCGTATCTGCCTGTAACTTTTGAACGGTAGTGTACACTTTTCTTGTTTACGCCACACGATATTCATTACTGTAATACACATGTAATAAATGAAAGGCAGTGCAACAAAGCATAAATATACCGCTATAAATGAGCGGTTCCTCACGGTTCTCTCTCTCTCTCTCATCAGCTGCTGGGTGAACTGGAGAAGGACCCAAAGCTGGTTTACCACATCGGCCTGACTCCAGCCAAACTACCGGACCTGGTTGAGAACAACCCTCTGGTGGCCATCGAGATGCTCCTGAAGCTGATGTCCTCCAGCCAGATCACAGAGTACTTCTCTGTCCTGGTCAACATGGACATGTCGCTGCACTCCATGGAGGTGGTCAACAGGTACCTCTCGTCTGGTTTATTTCAGTGCAGGTGCAGTGATGAACAGGATCTTGTGCCCTGAGCTCTGAGGATGTGTGAATGTGTTTGCTCTTTAACCTGTAGATTAACGACAGCAGTGGATCTTCCTCCTGAGTTCATCCATCTCTACATCTCCAACTGCATCTCCACGTGTGAGCAGATCAAAGACAAATACATGCAGGTAAACGCACACCTCACACGGACCATGATGCACCTGTGTGAGCCGCACAGCGCCAGGACTGACGAGGACAGACTCATGCGTTCAGTACACATGATCTTCAGGAAAGAATTATTAATGAACAGGGTTATGGAATTGAATAGTCATTTCTAGATCTGAATCTGTATGGAGATAAGTGAAAAAAAACTATGTGTCATGACTGAATGAATTCAAGGCACATGATTTCATTATGCAGAAAAACTAAACAAAAAACATATCTGGTTATTTGCAAAAAAAAAAAAAAAAACATAATATTACTTTATTTGATGATTCTGAGTTCAAAAAGTTCCGTTTTTTCACAAAATAAGACTTTTTCAAATTTTTATACATGCTTTAATGCACTCATCATAATGGCTAAAGCAGTCAAATGTCAGAATTGTGGTTATAATGACAAAGAAGTGTTCAGAATGCATCATTTAACTTAAGTCTGCGAAGGATTAGAAAAAGAACTTTACATAAACACAAGTTTATAAATAAGCTTTTTTAACCATCTGTGAATTTCTGTCTCTGTTTGGATGCAGAAAAGGAGGAAACATCTGCTTGTGTTTGCATTTTCTTCTGTCTCTGATCATAATTCTGACCTTGAAATCAGGATCAGGCATCAAATAATGCAATACGTGTGAAAACTGTTGTGATGTGGCTCAGATTCAGACAGGAATCATGTGTTTGTGGTATTTTTCTGCTGATTGATGTAGAATACGAGACTAATTCACCACATACACGATTCTCAAAAGCAGAAATGCTTCGAGAAACATCATATTTAGTGAGAAAGTCTGACATGAAAGAACAAAAACAAACACTATTTTTGAAATCAGCAGCCAACATTAGTTAGAAACTTGTATTGATTTCATTCAGCACATTTATAGTAGAGCAAACTTTATTGTGCTGGATAGCATATCCTGACATTATGAAAGTGTGTTATGTTGTGATGTAAAGTGATTGTCTGTTGTGTCTCCTGAAGAACCGTCTGGTGCGTCTGGTGTGCGTCTTCCTCCAGTCCCTCATCAGGAATAAGATCATTAATGTGCAGGATCTGTTCATCGAGGTGCAGGCCTTCTGCATCGAGTTCAGTCGGATCCGTGAGGCCGCCGGTCTCTTCCGCCTCCTCAAGACTCTGGATAACGGAGAGATGCCGGCCGAGGGCAAGACGGCCAAATGAACTCAAGGACTAAAGCTGAGTCTCTCCTCTATCAAAGCACATGAGTTTAGCCTTTCACCTCACAGAAGACGCCAGACTCAACGGCGTGCAAACTTCATCTGTTTTCTGTTCTTACATGCTCCGCTGTTGTGACCTGTTTTGATCCCAAATGCCATATTTTTTGTCCATTAAAGTAAAGCTTACTTATACGTTCTCAGACGACGTGCTTCAGTTTGTGTGTCCGTAAACTCCTCGGCTTCAGGAAATGCATTTAAAGTGGATTTATTTGGCAGAAAGTCAGTGTTAATGTATGTAATTTCTTAATAGTCACATCAGATCAGTTTAATACGGTGGCCCAGCAGTGCACAACACAACGCAAACAAGCCACAAAAATTACAATACAACAGAAACGTTCCCACTCTCTTTCTTGGATGCATTAAAACTGACTCTATAGCAGAGTTAATTGTTTAATGAAATTCAAATTTTGGGCATTGTACAGTAGTACCAATTTTTTTTTAACCATTAGCCAAGTCATTTATATGGCTGTGTGAATTTAAAGTTTAAAAAGCCTGGTGCAATATAAACTGTGGATTATTGTGATGTTTTTATCAGCTGTTTGGATTCTCATTCTGACGGCACCCATTCACTGCAGAGCATAATAGATTATTAAAATCAAAGTTGTATCTGTTAATTTTATTCAATGGACCTGAGCTAACATTAACTAACAATGAACAGTTAGTTTGTTAACTAATAGGATCTTATATCATTGTAAAATGTTACCTAATAGTATGTTCATAGTATAAAATGAGCACAAACACTTGAGTTTAAAAAATGATTTTTATTTGCACGTTCACTTCTATTTGAACATGTACATCAGATTCAGAGACTGACCGTGTGTTTATTAACATTTGTAGGCTGAAGTATCTGAATAACGAAAGCAAAACCGGGCTGACTTTGTATTCCAAATATGCACACAGTGCCCAAAGACATAAACAGACGTGACCTTTGCTGTAACACCGGAGAAGCCTGAGGTTAATGAAGACATTTATATTTATTTATATTTTGAATTAATTGATTTATTATTCATCTGAGTGTCAAGAACTGTCTGTCGTTTTTCTTGATATCTGCATGATGTTGAACCCAATAACTGAGCGAGAACAATAAAAGACATGAATGAAATATAAAAGCAGGCGTATAATCCTGCGCTTCTAGATCCGTCTCATTCCTCGAGCCATGAGGCAGGCGAACACCGTCATCACCATCTTGGGCTTCACCTCCACCAGGTCCTCCGGCAGCGCATACACCCGCGCTCCGATCTTCCTCGCCATAGAGATCGCGTACCTGAGAACACGCATCGATCAGTTTGACCTTTCATTCTCAACAGAGTTTGTGCAGTTCTGGGTTCAGCAGAAGTTCAGTCCTGACTTTCTCTAGCAATTCTGACTTTATTGTAATTCTGACTTTCTTGTAATTGTGTGTTTATATCTCGCAATTCTGACTTTTTTTTTTCACAATTCTGAGTTTATATCTCGCAATTCTAACTTTATTGTAATTCTGAGTTTATATTTCACAATTCTGACTTTCTTGTAATTCTGAGTTTATCTCTCGCAATTCTAACTTTTTTCTCACAATTCTGAGTTTATATTTCACAATTCTAGCTTTATTGTAATTCTGAGTTTATCTCTCACAATTCTAGCTTTATTGTAATTCTGAGTTTATATCTCACAATTCTAGCTTTATTGTAATTCTGAGTTTATATTTCACAATTCTAGCTTTATTGTAATTCTGAGTTTATCTCTCACAATTCTAGCTTTATTGTAATTCTGAGTTTATATTTCACAATTCTAGCTTTATTGTAATTCTGAGTTTATCTCTCACAATTCTAGCTTTATTGTAATTCTGAGTTTATATTTCACAATTCTAGCTTTATTGTAATTCTGAGTTTATATTTCACAATTCTAGCTTTATTGTAATTCTGAGTTTATCTCTCGCAATTCTAACTTTTTTCTCACAATTCTGAGTTTATATTTCACAATTCTAGCTTTATTGTAATTCTGAGTTTATATTTCACAATTCTAACTTTATTGTAATTCTGAGTTTATATTTCACAATTCTAGCTTTATTGTAATTCTGAGTTTCTCTCACAATTCTAGCTTTATTGTAATTCTGAGTTTCTCTCACAATTCTAGCTTTATTGTAATTCTGAGTTTATATCTCACAATTCTAACTTTATTGTAATTCTGAGTTTATATTTCACAATTCTAGCTTTATTGTAATTCTGAGTTTATCTCTCACAATTCTAGCTTTATTGTAATTCTGAGTTTATATCTCACAATTCTAACTTTATTGTAATTCTGAGTTTATATTTCACAATTCTAGCTTTATTGTAATTCTGAGTTTATCTCTCACAATTCTAGCTTTATTGTAATTCTGAGTTTATATCTCACAATTCTAACTTTATTGTAATTCTGACTTTCTTGTAATTCTGAGTTTATATCTCGCAATTCTGACTTTTTTCTCACAATTCTGAGGTTATATCTCGCAATTCTAACTTTATTGCAATTCTGAGTTTATATTTCACAATTCAGTTTTTTCCCGTAATTCTGAGTTCATATTTCATAATTCTGACCTTTTCTCATAATTGAGTTCATATTTCGCAATTTGACTTTTTTCTTGTAATTCTGAGTTTATATCTCGCAATTCTGACTTTTTTTCTCACAATTCTGAGGTTATATCTCGCAATTCTAACTTTTTTTTCTCACAATTCTGAGGTTATATCTCGCAATTCTAACTTTATTGCAATTCTGAGTTTATATTTCACAATTCAGTTTTTTCCCGTAATTCTGAGTTCATATTTCATAATTCTGACCTTTTCTCATAATTGAGTTCATATTTCGCAATTTGACTTTTTTCTTGCAATTCTGAGTTAATATCTCGCAATTTTTACTTTATTGTAATTCTGAGTTAATATCTCGCAGTTCTGAGTTTATAGTTCACAATTCTGATTTTTCTCGCAATTCTGAGTTCATATTTCATAATTCTGACTTTTTCTCATAATCGACTTTATATTTTGCAATTCTGACTTTTTTATTGCTTTTCTGACTTGCAATTCGGAGTTTTTTTCTCGCAATTCTGACTTTCTCGTAATACTGAGTTTATATCTCGCAATTCTGACTTTCTTGCAATTCCAACTTTATTGCAATTCTGAGTTTATATCTCGCAATTCAGTTTTTTCTCGTAATTCTGAGTTCATATTTCATAATTCTGACTTTTTCTCGTAATTGAGTTTATTTCGCAATTTGACTTTTTTCTTGTAATTCGAGTTTATATCTCACAGTTCTGACTTTTTCTTGCAATTCAAGTTTACATCTTGCAATTCTGACGTTCTTGCAATTCTGAGTTTATATTTCATAATTCTGACTTTTTCTCGTGGTTCTGAATTTATATCTTGCCATTCTGATTTTATTCTCGAAATTGTGACTTTCTTGTAATTCTGAGTTTATATCTCACAATTCAGACTTTTTTCCTCAATTTTGAGCTTATATCTCAATTCTGACTTTCATGTAATTCTGACTTTGAAGAAAATTGTAGACTTTTAAGAGAAATATTTTTCTGCATGTCCCGTTACACCACAGCGCTGAACTCATTTTGAACCCAGAACATCTGTTTAATGTTCATTAATATGCTAATGAGGAGTGTGACTGTGACGTACTTTGCGTTATTGAGTTTCTCTTCGTCTGTCAGGTCTTCTGTCTTGAGAAGGTCGTAGCGGATGGAGCCGGGCTGGATGGCGTCAATCAGGTCCAGGACAGGCATGCTGCTGCTTATGGATCCGTCCTGCAGAATCATAACAGAAGAGGTCAGTTGTGATACAGAAGGAACGCGTGTTTTTCTTCACGGTGAGCGTGAGCTGCTTACTTTAAAGCCGCTGATGGTGCCTTTGCCGGCCTGTCTGAGTGCGTCGTTAACCCAGGTCACGATGGTGTCGTCGTTGACCTTCTGCCCGTCGCCCAGATCCTCCAGGATGTTGAGTGTGTACCTGCAGACAGAAGATGAGCAAGACCTTCAGCAGGCGTGTGGATCTCAAGTGTATGATTGTGTGTTTGCGTGGATCTGAAGCGTATGATCACGTGTTTGCGTGTCTGACCTCCTCATGAGCTGCCAGAGCAGAGCGAGCGTCAGCGTCCGATTGCCTTCGTTCAGATCCTGACCAGCAATCCCCACCAGAGAGAACTTGGCCTCCTTCTTTCCCAGCTCCACCGCATAGTTACAGTTCTCCAGCTGCAGCACACAACACTCCAGTTACACACCTGTGTGTGTGTGTGTATGTGTGCGTGCGTGTGTGTGAGAGAGGGTGTGAGAGAGTGTGTGTGTGCATGTGAGTGAGTGCGTGTGTGTGTGAGAGAGTGTGTGTGTGCATGCGAGTGAGTGCGTGTGTGTGTGAGAGAGAGTGTGAGAGTGTGTGTGTGCATGCGAGTGAGTGCGTGTGTGTGTGTGAGAGAGTGTGTGTGTGCGCGTGTGAGTGAGTGAGTGTGTGTGTGTGTGTGTGTGTGTGTGTGTGTGTGTGGAAAACGTGCTTGTATGTGGATGATTGAGTTCCTGTTTGTTATTTTTATTATGGTTTATATACTATTATAATGTTGATTGATATTTTGATTTAGCTTTTATTTTCAGTGTTCATTTTAATTATTTTGTTACATTTTTAGTCATTTTTAAAGTACTTTGGTCATTTTTCCCCCAAACTATTACTATTTAGGTTTAATTTATTTTTATTTATTTTTTTAGTAATTTTAGTGCTTCAGCTTAAGCTAAATGAAAATTACTAATGTAGTTTTTGTAAATATTATGATTTTGCTTCTATTTTTATACTCTCAGTTTTCATTTAAATTTTTGTTCAAATTTTTGTCTTTTTCTTTTTTTACAAAATATTACTATTTGGGTTTAATTTATTTTTAATTCATTTTTAGTTCAGTTTTATTTTTTATTTATTTTATTTCCAGTTAGTAATATTTTTAGTGCTTCAGCTTAAAATAAACATAAACTAGAAAAAACCTTTAGCACATAAAGATGAGTTCAAAAAATTGTTTTGCAGTATGTCATAATATTTCTATTTACATTATTTGAGCTTTATTTCATTATTAGAATGTTGGCGATTAGAATGGTGATTAGTGATCTTGCAAAATCTCTTTTTTTTCTTTGCTGTATGAAAGACAACAAACGTAGATGCAAAAAGTTATGCTAAATAAATGCTTTTGTTAAATAGCGAGCATAAAGAAGTGATGGAAATTAAAATACTAAAGAATAAATGTAAAATTAAATGTAATTATAAAATAATGTATAAAAAAATATATTTTTAAATTAGAAATATTTTACCAAATCTATCAAATATTTTATAGTTACATATATAAAATATACTTCTTTTTTTTTTATACGTGATGTGTCCTTTCTAAGTGAACGTGAAGGCAGAAGTTCTCTTGTTCTTTCACTGGAAGCGTTTCATTGACGATCTTGTAATGCATTTGTACCTTTTTCATGTTGCTGCCCAGTTTGGAATACGGCGGTTTGTTGACTTTGTCCCAGTCCACAGGAACCTTGATCTTTTCATAGAGCTGGAAGATCACCAGAGCGTCGGCCAGATCCCTGAAGAACACAGACAGAACAAGCACCGTCTCAGTGTCTTCGGCTGCGTTTCAGATCACATCCCAGCTGACAGCTTCTCTCAGAGTTATCAACACTCCTTCTTCCAGTAACCTTCAGGGACGTTTGTTCAGTTCTCCCGTCTTTTAATAACGTTCTCAACACGTTAGCACAACAATGTTATTCATACATGTTTTTCTGAAACAGTTTGGTTGGATGTTAGTTGAAGCAGTTTTAAACATTAAGACGTTACAAGTATCGGGTGGCTCAGAGAACACTCAAAAGTAACGTTCCCATAATGTTGCAAAATGATCAAATGGAGTGTTTCTTTAAAGTTTTCTCTAACGTTCACATAAAAACATTTTTTAATCATTCATAAAACTGGACAATTTGAACATTCATAGAACATTCAGGAATAATGTTTTTATTACGTTCTCTGAACATATTTTTGTTAGCTGGAATACTAGTGCACTACTTAGCCTGTTTTATATGAATAAGTCAAATACTATTCATTATTGAGCAGTTAACGTTTTAAACGTTTTACTGAAAACAGAAATGTAAACCTTTTTAAATTGAAAACAACTTTTTTTGCATTGATGTATAATGTGAAGGTCATAATCACTGTACAGAGACTGTAGAAATAGTAAGAATCAGCGATGCACCAACATCTTTTTTTTTTACCTAAACTAAATTTTCATTTAGCTGAAACGCAAAAGAAAGTTTATTTAAACATCAGTTTATTAATGTATTTAATAAACAACACTCAAATAAAAACGGAGTTGTATACAAGAATTTAAATTGCACATAAGCCCATTTTTATACTTATTAATGATATGATTCTACTCTAATTTGTTGAAACAGTGATAAAAAAAATTGATGACAAATGTATTTATTGATTAATGAAGTGAAAATATAATGAATATGTAAGATGTTCTGCTGGTGTGTGTTTATGACACTCACACGTAGAGATGATTGACGCGTGGATTGACGCCCAGCGAGTTCATCCAGTTCCTGAAGGTCCGCTCCTCTCGGGTCTCTCCTGACAGACATGAGAACACATCACATCAGTTTAACACGATTACAGGAGGGTCGCTGTATATGAATGACCGCACATTAACTGCTGATGCTTGAATTCATACGGACATTTCATTACAGACACACTAGCAGCCAAAAGTGTTTGAACAGGAAGATTTCTTAATGTTTTTTAAAGAAGTCTCTTCTGCTCACCAAGCCTGTAATTATTTGTTCCAAAATACAGCAAAAACAGTAATATTGTGAAATATTTTTACTGTTTAAAATAACTGTTTTCTATGTGAATATGTGTTAAACTGTAATTTATTTCTGTGATCAAAGCTGTATTTTCAGCATCATTACTCCAGTCTTCAGTGTCACATGATCTTCAGAAATCATTCTAATATGCTGATTTGCTGCTCAAGAAACATTTCTGATTATTATTATCAATATTTAAAACAGTTGAGTACATTTTTTCAGGATTCTTTGATGAATAGAAAGATCCAAAGATCAGCATTTATCTGAAATAAAAAGCTTTTGTAACATTATACACTATACCATTCAAAAGCTTGGAGTCGGTATAATTTTTACTTATTTTTTGGGAAAGAAATTATAGAAATTAATACTTTTATTTAACAAGGATGCTTTAAATTGATCGAAAGTGATGATAAAGACATTTATAATGTTACAAAAGATTTCTATTTCAGATAAATGCTGTTATTCTGAGCTTTCTATTCATCAAAGAAACCTAAAAAAAAATTCTACTCTGCTGTTTTCAACATAATAATAATAATAATTTTTTTTTTTTTTTTTTTTTGAACAGCAAATCAGCATATTAGAATGATTTCTGAAGGATCATGTGACTGGAGTAATGATGCTGAAAGTTCAGCTTTGAAATCACAGGAAAATTGGACTGTTTTTGCTGTATTTTGGATCAAATAAATGCAGGCTTGGTGAGCAGAAGAGAATTCTTAAAAAAAAAAAACATTAAAAATCTTACTGTTCAGAAACTTTTGACTGGTAGTGTATATTAGCAAATCTG
>JAFVLL020028006.1:27500-42864 GCA_021397915.2 Tor tambroides
TTTTGAGAAAAAAGTCAAAATGTTTCGAGAAAAAAGTTGAAGTGTTTCGAAAATAAAGTCGAAATGTTTTGAGAATAAAGTCAAGATGTTTCGAGAATAAAGTCGAAATGTTTCGAGAATAAATTCGAAATGTTTCAAGAATAAAGTCTAAATATTTTGAGAATAAAGCCGAAGTTATGAGAATTAAATTGTAGCAATTAAAGTTATATTATTGTGAGAGTATAGCCTATATTGTGCATCCAAATGGCCTGGATTGGGAGCACCGGGAGAAGCTGCCAGGCCACCGGAATTGATTTGAATATGTGTGGGATTATTAGCAGAAATCATACCATGTGTCATACAGTATACTTGCAGGGACAGTATGCTTGGAAATAATATTTCACGTCTTCGATTGCATTCATTATTTGTAGTGCACCAACCACCCAGTAATTGCAATAAGCTTTGTGCTTTTGGAACGTTTAACAAAACAAAGTCTCAGCTTTCAAAATCTGTCAGTTTTATAGCGAAGTACAAACAATATGTCTTACAATAATGTGTTTTTCACGCTCTTTAATGTGGCGTGACAGATCGCTGTATTCCTGTGAATCAATTATCTTTTCGATTACAGTGAAACAATGAGGGTATCACTGCTGCTGCTCTTCAGTGGCTGACTTCATATCTATCGGATAGACAGCAATTCGTTAGGATAGATAAGAATCGATCTCACACTGTCACTATTTCCTGTGGTGTACCCCAAGGTTCTGTACTTGGTCCACTTTTATTTTTTCCATTTATGTGCTGCCACTGGGTCAGATCATCAGACGTCATGGTCTTAATTTTCATAGTTACGCTGATGATATTCAAATTTATTTTACGGTTCAACCCAACTCAGTTTGTCCACCCCTTTCTATTGTTTCCTGTCTTCAAGAACTTAAAACCTGGATGTCAGATCATTTTTTACAACTAAATGCAGTCAAAACCTAAATCCTGCCGGTTGCCCCTAAGTCACAGAGCTCCTTCCAGCATGACATCTTCATTGATATCGATGGTGTCCAGATTAGGCCCTCAACAACTGAGCAAAATTTGGGAGTATTGTTCGAATCTACATTATGTTTTGATTCACGTATTGGTCAGATTGTTAAATCATGCTTTTACCAATTGTGTAATATTGTTCGTACTATAAAAATAAATAGATAAGCATATTCAATCATTAAATTATACTGTTTTCTTTGTCCAACCTTTCATTCCTCACGTGTATTTAATTAAAAACAACAATAAAACACTCTAAAGGTTGAAGTGGGCTCCAGCTTGTTAACATAAGTTATATTGTTGTCTTTTCTGAGGTATATAATTTTAAGTGACTATTCACAAACAGTAAATGATTGGAAATAATATTTAACGTCTTCAAATCCATTCATTATTTGCAGTGTGCCAGCCACCCAGTAATCGCAATCATTTTGTGCTTTGTTGCCTTTAATATATAACACAGCTCAGCTTTCAAATTCTGTCAGTTTTATCATGAAATACAAATTCTAAATCTGTTTTTCCTCTTTATTTCAAAATATTTTTTTCTCATAATTTTGACTTTATTCTTGAAATATTTCGAATTTATTCTCATAATTTTGACTGTCAAAATATTTGTCTTAATTCTCAAAATATTCTGAATTTATTCTCATAATTTTGATTTTTTTTTTCTCAAAATATTGCGAGTTTAATCTCATAATCTTAGTTTTTTTTTTTCTTTCCTTTTTTTTTACGTGGCACTAAAATGCCATTGTAAGTTTTAGTTCAGGTTTAGTTAATAATAACACTGGTTTGAATCAGTGTAATGAACTGATTCTTTTAATGAATCATGTTTACAGTGTAATAAATGCCAAATTGATTAAAACAAAAGTACTTTTACTTTTGTTAGTATTTTTGTTAAGAAATGCGAACAAATGATTTTGGAAAAAGCACTAAAAGAATCATGAATGAAATGGCTGAGGAGCCAGAATCGTTGAGAGGAATCAGATTTGAAAGAGTCATTCATGAATCAGTTCAGTCTGCTTCCTGTATTGTGTTTCGCTGCAGATGAATGGAAATGTCTCTTCACTCACCCACTTTACTGAAAGCCTCTCTCAGATCCTCCATCTCCTCCCCTGGGATGTGTGATGTGCCTGCCATCTTCTCCTGTCACGATCAATCACCTGTCGATCAGAGAGACGGTGTGTGTGTGTGTGTGTGTTGATGAACTCTGTTTCTGCTGCTGTTTGAGCTCTTCACTATTCTGATGGAGGAGCAACACCATTTATTCTGTGCCTTTTTGCAGCACATTCTGCCGTCTGATCGGCCTGAGAGTGTTTTCTCTAACACTGCGATGTGAAGATGAACACATCCAGAGAAAAACTTGAGCAACAGCTTCGCACCGGAAACACAGACTGCTGCTGGTCTTTGAGTAACAGCCTGTGGTTTGAGGAGGAGAAACTAAAACAGCATAGCATACGCTTGAGAACGACTAACTCTTACTGCAGCGGAGAGCAAGGCTGGTGAACATTACTGTACTTTACAGCAGTTATGACAAATGGCAAAGTTATGAACAAACTTTCTTCCAGTAACGTTAATAGAACATTTATTCAGAGTTCTCTGATCTTTAATGATGTTCTCAAAATGTTAGCACAACATTATTCATACACTCTTCATGAAATGTTCATTTCTGAAACGTTCTAGTTGGACGTTTATCTAGTGTTTCTTTTTTAAATGTCACTACTTGTTTCAGAACGTTCAGAACATTCAAAAGTAACGTTTCCATGATGTTTGCAAAATGATACAATGTAACTTTTGCTTAATTTTTAAACCCTTTTGAGTTTTCAGAGATATTTGGTGAGTTATCTGGTCTTTAATAACTTTCCCAAAACGTTAACACAGAAACGTCATTTTTCATTTCTGAAACGTTTGTCTAACATTTCTTAAATGTTACTAGTTTCAGAACTTTCAGAGAACCTTCAAAAGTAACGTTCACATGATGTTTGCAAAATGATACAATGTAACTTTCGCTTAAACAAACAAAAACATTTTTGAAACATTTTTGAACATTTGGAGAACATTCTGAAATCATGTTTTCATAACTGGGGATTATGGGAATGTTAGAGAAATGTTCTTCAGCTTAGTTTTGTTAGGTTGGGTTTGGACTTCCTGCTTGTGAAGCTGTGAGATGTTTCTGAGACGTGAGTGAACGTCATGTTAACAAATGCAGGAACATGTCAGTGATCATGGAGGAGGTTTAAAGCTAGTGTTTTTAAACTCAGCCGTGACATAAGTTTACATCTCCAGAAAACAGTCTATACTGAGAGAAAACTAACAAAACTATGAATCTGTTTTTAATAAGAGCTCATTTGTGTTTTGTTCGTGTAAATCCCATCAGATATCAATGCATTTTACATGCAAATGTCTGTTCAGAGCAGTCAAACAATCAGATGCTCGTTTGCATCTTTTATGGCAAAGATAAGCGCTTTTATTTTATCAGCACAAATGTTGCACTGAAAACTCCTTTCTCTGTCTTTAAACACTTGAGCAACAGAACAACTGCTGCTTATTTCAGTAGCGTTTCAAAATGTCTGTTTGCCACGTGCATCACATGCTCTGATCTTCCTCTTTCAGACGGGTTTGTTTCCACGCTGCCTGACGACGGCCTGGAAACTGATATGATATCATGAAAACTTGCTGCTGCACATCATACACTCAGTGAAGGTGTGAACGAAACTGCAGGGCTCAGAGATGAGAACGAGAGCAGATGCTGGAGATCGAGCTGCAGCTTCACATCAGAATTCATGCAGATGAACCGCAGTTTCCTGTTTCACTTTAACAGCAGAGCAAAGCTTCACTTCTGCTTCAGATTACACTCAAAAACCCCCAACACTTCACCAAACCGACACGTACAGCACTGAACACACAGCAGGCCTCAGAGACTGAGAGAACGCTGAAGAGCTGCCTTTCAAAATACACTAAAAATATTCAAAATACACTAAATAATATTCAAAATATACTAAATAATATTCAAAATACACTAAATAATATTCAAAATACACTAAAAATATTCAAAATACACTAAATAATATTCAAAATACACTAAAAATATTCCAAATACACTAAATAATATTCAAAATACACTAAATAATATTCAAAATACACTAAAAAATATTCAAAATATGCTAAATAATATTCAAAATATAATAAAAATATTCAAAATACACTAAAAAATATTCAAAATACACTAAAAATATTCACTCAGAAATTGCTAGTAAATTTCACAAACAAAGAAATGACGAGTAACTCGTAGAAAAACTGAAATAGTATTTTCTTGTAAAACACCCCAATCTTTGTTTAGTTTAATATTTATTCACTTATTTTTTACAGTGAAGTTGTAAACAAATATTATTAGGTGTTTTACAAAAAAAAAAATACTTTCTCAGTTTTTCTTCACAATTTTACATTCAGTTCAATGTGTTTTTTACCATTTCCTTGTAATTACTTGTGAAATTTACTAGCAATTTGACTGAGTACACCATTTTTTGTTCAGTGCAATACATTTGTAATAGAAAAACAAAGTTATTAAATTAAACGGCATTTGCAGATACGAGTATTTTTACTTTCAGGTGTTTGTGCTCGAGTGTACGTCTGTATTTTGCAAGCTGTTGCATTAACATTAATCTAAACCTGAGAAGTCTAGAAACGAATGAAATGCATGAGAAACACAAACCTGCCCAATCTTTAAACACTCGTAAAAACACGCTGTTTCTGTGTTCAGCGCATCTGATCAAGAACCCAAAGCTTCTGCTTTGAGCTCAAGCGCTGTGTTTTGAAGAGCGCAGCATGTTTTCTGTCAGAATGAGCTGAGATCCAGTGAAGTTCAGAGATGGGTTTGATGGGTTTCTCTTACCTGCAGACGGACGCTGGGCTTCAGGCTGCTTCTGAGTCTGGACGCGTTCAGAGGAGCTGCAGTGACTCTATTCAAATGTGAGAGGAAGGAAGTGACTTACAGCGGCCTACACAACCCTCGAAACAGGAACACACATGCTTCATGTCTTTATAAGGTAAAACGCTTGACATCTGCACACTCAAACAAACATGATGGACGTCTGACACACTTCTGAGATTTAACAGCGCTGAGGTTTGATCTTCTGAATGGATCCATTCTAGAACCTAACCACACGTTTAGATCAGCTAATGCCATCATTTAATAATCATCTTATGATTTGCTGCAAATGTTTCCACATTCAAATGGTCCACCAGGTTTGGATTAAAGGAAAAGTTCAGTCAAAACCAAAAATGTGCTGAAAATGTGTTCATCCTCAGTTTCTTCATCAGATTTGTAGAAATGTGTCTCAGCAATGGATGCTCTGCAGTGAATGGGTGCCGTCAGAATGAGAGTCCAAACAGCTGATAAAAACATCACAATAATCCACACCACTCCAGTCCATCAGTTAACATCTGGAGAAGACAAAAGCTCAAACTAATCCAGTATTAAGATGTTTTTAACTAAAATACCACAGAGTTCATAATCCACAATAACTCTTCCTCCAGTGAAAAAGTGTTCTGGTCTGAATCAGGAGAGAAATCTGCACAGATCAAGCAGCGTTTACAAGACAAAACAGCTCTGAACAAATATGTGAGAGACAACAGGAGATGGACTTTTTCACTGGAGGAAGAGTTATTATGGATTATGGACTCTTAAAAACATCTTAATACTGGATTTGTTTCAGCTTTTGTCTTCTCCAGATGTTAACTGATGGACTGGAGTGGTGTGGATTATTGTGATGTTTTTATCAGCTGTTTGGACTCTCATTCTGACGGCACCCATTCACTGCAGAGCATCCATTGCTGAGACACTGATGTCACAGCTAACAAAAATATGTTCAAAGAATGTTTTGCTAAAGTTTTCACTAAATTACAAAAACCTTATTTCTTAATGTTCTCTGAACACTCAAAATGTCCAGTTTTTCGTCAGTTTCGCTGTCTCACCACTTTTTATTTAACGTGACATATTTGATATTTGATCGACATAACAGGCTATATTAATTATTAATATATGACCATTTCTAACTGTTTTATTGAAACTTTGTTATACAAACAAAATAGTTATGATTACATAACAGCTTATGTCATAATCGGGGAAAAAATAAAATAATTCTTTAAACAGAATTAAAAACAATTCTATAAAAACGTTATTTCTCAATATTCTCTGAACGCTCAAAATGTCCATTTTTTAAAAATGTCTTAACACTTGCATAACCATGAAAAACTGTTCTAAGGGAGCATTTCATTTGATCATTTTGCAAACATTATGGGAAAGTTATTTTTGAAAGTTGTTCCATGAACAATCTATAAATGTTTTTGTGCTCATGTTTCTGAACTTTATTAAAGACCAGGTAACTCTGAACATTGCATTAATGTTACTGCAAGAATGTTTGTTCAAAACTTTTAGAAGGTTCTGACTGAGAATGTT
The DNA here is from genome assembly GCA_021397915.2 of Tor tambroides. Lineage (NCBI taxonomy): Eukaryota > Metazoa > Chordata > Actinopteri > Cypriniformes > Cyprinidae > Tor > Tor tambroides. Next base: position 33,961 of record JAFVLL020028006.1, read on the forward strand.
CCAAATTTGTTTAAATGAAGACACAAACTCTTCTATGTCTTGATCGGTCTGTGGGTGGATGAGGACATTTCAGCAGATTCTCATTTTGGTGAACTATTCCTTTAAGCATTTGTGAGGAAATGACTTTATTTGAGTAGATATAATACAGTATGCATAATTATCAGTGTTTTTGAGTGTGATGAGATCCTCCTGTGTTTGTGATTATAGCCTCGCGCTCGTTATCACTTCAGTAATCACCAGAGTATTAATTAAAACTCAGATTATGACGCGAGTGAGAGCGTTCAGCGCGCAGTGACGTCACACAGAGACGCGTCTGGCTTTGATCTCTCCGCGCTTTGAGTTTGACAGGCGGTTGCTAGGCCGGTTGCTAGGGACTCGGATACACGGCGGAGTTTATTTCTGTTTTCATGGATTATAGTTTGCAGAAATCTGCGCATGACGGGGGAATCGAATCATACAGAGTGAATCAAGTCGATCAGGTTCGTGTGTGAACTGATTTATATCGCTTTATGACGCGATCCGTGTCTGCAGAAAAGCGTCGGTGTCGCTTATTTAACCTGACATATTTGATATTCGATCCACATAACAGGCTAATATATGACAATTTTTAACTGTTTTTATTGAAACTTTGTTATACAAACAAAATAGTTATGATTACATAACAGCTTATGTCATAACAGTGGGGAAAAATAAAAATAATTCTATAAACTGGTTAAATGAATAAAATGCTCCGACATCTGTTGTTAAATATGTAGCATAATATAATAATATCGTTCATCTAACGTTGTTTTAAATGTTACTTCTTGTTTCAGAACTCTCAGAGAACATTCAAAAGTAACATTCCCATATTGTTTGCAAAATGATACAATGGAATGTTCCATTAATGTTCTGAAATATAAACATTCTGATCATTCAGAGAACATTCAGAAATAATGTTGTTGTTTTTTTACTTCATGGGAATGTTAAGGTAATATTTTTGTTGGCTGGGAAATCTTCTTTCTTTGTGTTGATATTGAAGTGAAGTGTTTATGATGTCTGATGTTGTCACTGATCAGAAGCGATGTCATCGGAGCACATGAAGCTGTTGAGACGGCCCCTGGCCCCCATAAAGACAGCACACTACAGGACGCCTGCGCCCAGATCTGCAGGTGACTTTATGATCTTCATATTTACATCCGCGTGACTCTGATCTGAAGATGAGCTGCACTGCATGGATTCTGCTCATCATGATATTTGGACGTGTAAATATGGCTCTTTTGGACACGGAGATGACCTGAAATCACCCTATTTAATAATGCCATTATCTAATCTCTCAGAAAGAAGAAGGTTTTGTATTTATTAGGGCTGTCAGTTGATTAAAATGTTTAATCTAATTAATTACATGATGTGTTGATTGCAAAATAAATTTGACTGGAAATATACACACAAAGAATTTAAGCAATTTTGTGTTAAATGAGAAAGTATCAAGTAGACTTTACAAATTGTAGCTTTAGAAAGAAATATTTTATTTGATTCAGCAAAATTCAGCAAAATTTATTACACAAACATTTAGGCTCACAGTGCCAGGTCTAACGTAAACTATGGAACATAAAAGAAGATGATTTGAGAAACATCTCAGTATTGTATGTTCATACAGTGAAAGTCATTAGTAACTAAAACAGCTTTATCAACAGTCTTCAGAACACCTTCTTTAATGTTCCACAAAAGAAAGGTGTTGCTCGGAGACGCTCAACGATTCTGCTGTGGATTTAAAGGCAATATATTCTTTGCAAAATTGAGCAAAAACACATAATATTGTGTTTAAAATATAACACAATATCAACTTCTTATTTACTGAACTGTGTATAAAATCATATTTAAACTCGTGATAGATCGGGACAAAAACAGCACTGGTGTGATATCGCTTATCATGTGATATAAATATGAGATAAAATCTCATACAGGGGAATTTTTCACCAATATCTTGAATTTTAGGGCGTAACTGTGTTTATGGAGTTTTTACCCTGCATCATATCTGTCAACACTCAACTATATGAAATGTAAGATGATGTACAGGTCTGGGGGAGGCGCCAGTGCGTTAACTGCGTTAAAATATTTTAATCGTGTTATTTTTTCATAACTAATTAATTAAGTTAACACATTAAACTGACAGGCCTAATTATATTATATTATATCATATATCATATCATATTATATTATATTATATTATATTATATTATATTATATTATATTATATTAAATGTGACCCTGGAGCACAAAAGCAGTCTTAAGCAGCACAGGTATATTTGTAGCAATAGCCAACAATACATTGTTTGGGTCAAAATTATCCATTTTTCTTTTATGCCAAAAATCATTAGGATATTAAGATCATGTTCCATGAAGATATTTAGTAAATTTCCTACTGTAAATATATCAAAACTTCATTTTTGATTAGTAATATGCATTGCTAAGAACTTCATTTGAACAACTTTAAAGGAGATTTTCTCAATATTTAGATTTTTTTGCTCCCTCAGATTCCAGATTTTCAAATATTGTCCGATCCTAACAAACCATACATCAATGGAAAGATTATTTATTCAGCTTTCAGATGATGTAGAAATCTCAATTTCATAAAATTGACCCTTATGACTGGTTTTGTGCTCCAGGGTCAGATATGGTCTCTGTGTTTCCAGACCGTGATGAAGCGAGTGAGTCCGTCTGCCGTCCACAGACTCTCCGTGAGGATGATGATGGTGTCGCTCCGATCATCAGCGGTTTCTCCCATCATCCTCAGCGCTCCGGACCTGTTCATCTACAGCCGCAACCTCCTGACCTCTTCTGCCTCAATGACTTCCAGCAGGTGAGCGGCTCCGCGGACGAGCTGAGGAGGACAGTTCTGTCCCGCTGGAACTACAGGAAGTTGCTGCGTCTCTTCCTGTCGGAGCTGCACTGCGGAGGGCAGGATGCGGTAGCCAATCAGACGCTGAGCTGCGAGGGTTTGTCTCCGCCCACACGCAGGATTCCTCACAGACAGATCATATGCGGTAATAATGCATCAACATTCTGCTGGATCATCAGCGTGACACACGAGTGTGTTCTTCAGCTGTGTGTGTGTGTGTGTGTGTGTGTGTATTCAGAGTTAGCAGCGATGGTTCAGATGGAAGCACGAGCACAAAACTCCTTCAGGAGTCATTCTGGAGTTTGTCAAGCATCTGATGACCAGTCAGTGAAGAGACGGGCCGAACACACACGACATGAGCTCTACACAGGCAAGAACACACATATAAATACAGAAAAACTGTGAAATATTATTACAATTTCAACTAGCTGTTTTCTGTGTGAATATATATTAAACTGTAATTTATTTCTGTGATGCACAGCTGAATTTTCAGCATCATTACTCCATCATTACATCCTGCTCACAACATCATTTCTAATTAAGTGTATCTGTACTGTGAGAGTCGTTAGTTGGGTTGTGATCGGTTCATGAAGTCTCTCGTTCTTCTGCAGCTCTTCTGAACGCTGTGACCAGCAAACACTTCCAGGATTCCCGACGCTCTCGATCCCCGTTCCATCACGAGAGAGAGCGAGACTTCATCAGCGCTTCAGAACTCGCCGTCCTCGACTGCGTCACGCGAGGAGGAACCACGCTCAGCTTCAAGGTGTGTGAGTGTGTGTGTGTGTGTGTGTGTGAGTGTGTGTGTGTGTGTGACTGTGTGTGCGTGTGCGAGTGTGAGCGTGTGTGTGTGTGTGTGTGTGTGTGAGTGTGTGTGTGAGTGTGTGTGTGAGTGTGTGTGCGTGTGCGAGTGTGAGCGTGAGTGTGTCTGTGTGTGTGTGTGTGTGTGTGTGTGTCCATGTGAGTGTGAGTGTTAGTGTGTGTGTGTGTGTGTGTGTGTGTGTGTGTGTGTGTGTGAGTGTGAGTGTTAGTGTGAGAGTGTGTGTGTGTGTGTGTGAGTGTGAGTGTTAGTGTGAGAGTGTGTGTGTGTGTGTGTGTGTGTGTGAGTGTGTGTGTGAGTGTGTGTGCGTGTGCGAGTGTGAGCGTGAGTGTGTCTGTGTGTGTGTGTGTGTGAGTGTTAGTGTTAGTGTGAGTGTGAGTGTGTGTGTGTGTGTGTGTGTGTGTGTGTGAGTGTGAGTGTTAGTGTGAGTGTGAGTGTGTGTGTGTGTGTGTGTGTGTGTGTGTGTGTGTGTGTGTGTGTGTGAGAGAGACTTCATCAGACCCTAAACCTGCTGAAAAATAAAGATTCAAAATAAAGAGATTCAAGATTCTTAAATCAAGATACATTTACTGGAGAAGCAAAATGACAGAAGATAATAACTTACGTTTTATTATTTTTTTTTATATATTTTATTTTTAAAAAATTTTTTTCAGATTTTTTCTTGTTTCTTTCTTGTTTACAACAAGAACAAATATCTTCCAATTTGGTTAGAAAAATAAACTTAATTCAAAGGGAAACCAGATTATTTTTTTTACTTGATATCTTAACTCATTTTACAGTATTTATTAATATTAAATAAATAAATAAATAAATATATATATACACGAGTTATGTCGTGACGGCATATGGGGTTTACTCGCACTGTAAAAAAAAAAATCTGTAAAATTTATGGTAAAAAACAGCAGCTGTGGTTGCCAGAATTTTACCATAAAAAATACGGTAGCAACATTTTAGGTTTTACGGTTAAATTTAAATTTACAGTTAAATACCGTAATTTCATTAACTGATATAATGTTAATATACCAACCTACTGAAGTACTGAAATCTGTTTTGTACCTTTGTAATACTCTGATAACCACCAAAGCAGGTGATGATGAGAAAGTCACATGATGAACCAAAGCCCATCACAAGCAGCTTTTAATTATTAACATATATAGAAGAAGCACAGTGTCATTCACACAAACACTAAACACCATCATGATAACACACATGAGACTGAAATAAAGCAATAAACTTTAATTTAACAACATTAAGTGTAACATACAACCCTAATGTTCAAAACTGATAAGAAAAAACTAAGAAGAAACATAATTATTTCAACAAAAAAACAATGTAACACAGGGAACTCTGGGAATTTCAATTTATGGTTATTCACTGTAAATTATCGCACCTCTCTCTCCTCACGGGGATGAGAGTGGCACCATCTGTCACTACCCATCCCGGTTTCTCTGTCACGAGCAAAGGACCGCCGGCTAGTGCTCTGGATCTGAGGGTTACAGGGAGAGCTTCTCCGCTTGGTCCGTCCCCTTGGATCTCTCAATCCTCCCGCAGCCGCTGTCTCTTGCGGCTCCCGAGTTATTTCGCTGGCCCAGCTCGTGACGCACCTGACATTTCGTTTTGGTGCGCCCTGGAGGATTAGATGTCGATCGCAGCATCGGGGGATGGACTATCGTCTGCCTCGGCCCCTTTTTTCGGCCAGAAGCCGCTCGTCTTCCTCCATCCTCACTATCCTCAATGGCAGAGCAGCTAGGGGGTATGTTGACATTTCCCAGGTGGAGAGTGCGGTTGCGGTGCACTTGCCTGCAAAACGTTGCAACTTGGAGAGATCGTCCTCGTCTCCTGTCCAAAGCCTGTGAGCAGTCGGCGACTCTCGCTGCCAAAGCTTATAGTGCATCGGGCCAAGCCGCTTCTACATTGCATGCCATGGTGATCCTGCAGGTCCACCAAGCCAGGGCGCTCAAAGAAATGCACAAGGGTAGTACCGACCCAAGGTTGATGCAGGAGCTGTGCTTGGTGACTGACCTTGCCAGGGCGATGAAAGTCACGGCGCAGTCCCTCGGGGAGGCGATGTCCACGTTAGTGGTCCAAGAGCAACATCTTTGGCTCAACCTGGTCAAGATGAGACACGTCGACAAAGCACGCTTTCTTGACGCTCCCATCTCCCTGGCTGGCCTGTTCGGCAACGCTGTCGAGGACTTAGCCCAGCAGTCCTCAGCAGCACAGAAGCAGACCAAGGCCATCCAGCACATCCTGCCCTGACGTGATCCTCCACCTACCACCGTTCCGTCGCGGGTCGTGCCCCAGTCTGCTCATGGGCACCCTCCTGCGTCCTCCAGAGTGAGCCTCTTGCAGGAGTGTGGTGCCTCCCGTGTTCCAGCCGGCCCCTAAGTCCTCTAAAAAGACAAAGTAGCGGCCCTGACACGGGCAACCCGGAGACATGATAAGCTGCTCTTTTAGAGGACATGGTGAGTACAGCGCCGCTCCTTACCCCGGTGGAGGGCTAGACAGAGAATACTGGGTTTCATTTTGTTTCTGTTCCACCACTGGATGAATAGCCAATGACCTCTCCACGCATCTCTGGCCGGTCCCTCCGGAGACACAGGGAGACCTGCTGTGATGAGCCAGGATGCCATCCAGCACAACTTCCCACCGCTGCACCACCATGGGTGCATCGATTGTCCCTTTGGTGCCACTCGCACGGAGCTTGGAAGCGTGGGCCGTTCCTTCGGTTTGCGTTCGAGGGTCGGGCATGGCAGTATAGGGTCTGCGATTTGTGGCAACACAGGGTTGTGACGGTGTTCAGGTTGTGACACTTTCCATGGACCCCCTATGTCGAGTCACAGAACTCGTAGTGACCGACAGATAGGGAACATCTTGGTTACATACGTTACCCTCGTTCCCTGATGGAGGGAACAGAGACATTATGTCCCCATGCCACAACCTCGAACCATCGCTGGTTGCCAGGGACATGTTCTCGGCTCCTCAGCGTAAAACCTGATGAGTGGAAGCACCTGTCACCTCTTTATACCTGTATGCACGGGGAGTGGCTCAGCATGCAAAATCCACTATCCAAATTTCATTGGTGTTTTCTCTAAAAAATCAGAGATGATTGGGGCTCCCAAGTAAATCCCATGTCATCACGACATAACGTCTCCGTTCCCTCCATCAGGGAACAAGGGTTGCGTACATAACCGAGACATTTCCATTTCCAAACATTCATTTTGCCATTAATTGTAATAATCCAATAAGATTTTTTTTTTGCACTAGGAGTCCATTAAAGTTAGCTTAGGTCTGTTAAATAATATGAACAGATCCAACTAAAGCTCAGCTGAAGTTGTTCGAGCTCATTAGATGTGATGTTATAGTGCCATTACTTCAAAACCAGCTTCAAAACCACAGGCCAACTCCTCAAAACCAATTTAGAATTCATGATTGTTTTTTAAAGAAATGCTCAATGCAAGAACTCAGACATCACTTGATGAGTGTGTCAGCGAGAGAAACTCCATCAAACGCCTCACAGACTCATACATGTGTGTTTGTGATCAGTGTAAAGTCAGACTCCAGTTCCTCGTCCCACTGAAGGAAGCCTGTGTTCTCGTGTCTTCAGTGCGTGTGACAGATCTTCTGCATCCACACAAAGAGCTTTATGTCTTTAGGAAATGAAACGTGCTGATTAAAAGAGGAAGAAGAGGATGTGCACTTCTCTTTTGCCTCACTTATTTTTATTCACAGTTTAAGGAACTGTTTGCGGTCGCATCTGTAATTGTGTTTTGTTCGATGTAATGAGGTCTTGGGTCATTATTGTCTTCAGTTTGGTGTTTACGTTCATCAGTAGAGGAGAAATGAGTATCAGTATGTTCACACATAAAACAACTGACTTTAAACTGTGTACTGGTGTAAATCAAAACATCAGCATCATTGCTCTAGTCATTAATACTAATACATGTAACTGTTTATTGTCAGTAAAAGCAATACCATAATTTCACCGCGGTAAACGGCTGTTCTCAGACGCAATGTGAAGCCATAATATTAATTACTGTTAGATTTTTGTGTGTTACATAGAGAATTGTGTGTTGTGTTTTGCAAAAAGTGTTTTATGAAATTGTGTCAAAGACCGAGAATGAGTGTCTGGTTTTGTAGATTTGGTGTGTGCTTCTGCTGTTTGAGTGCCAGCTTTCAGAAACTGTGTGACAAGGAAAGATTCTGTGTGGAAGCAGTTGAAAAAAACTGCAATGAGTGAGTCATTGAATCATTCATTCAACTGATTCCTTCAAACAGCTGATTCATTCAGAAATGAAGCAAGTGACTGTCTTTAATGGATGAGTCACTGAATTATTGACTCACTCAGTTCGTTCAAATGGCTGATTCATTCTAAAACAAAGCAAGTGACTGTCTTTATAAATGAGTCACTGATTCATTGGCTCATTTGATTCCTTCAAAATCGTGGATTCATTCAGTAAAGAATCACCGCTGTGAGTTAATCAGAGATGCTCAACAGTTCTGCTGTGGCTTTGAACTATTTTCATTTGAGAAATTGAGAAAAACAGACAATATTGTGTCTAAAATGTAAAAATATAAACTTCTTGTTTATTGAACTGTTGTATAAATGAATCTCATGTTTGCAGTGGTGCAGATATTGGAGAGAAGATTTTTTGCCTCATATCTTGAATTTTAGGCTCATATGACTGCATTCTAATAGACTCCATCACATTAAATCAACAGCTCTAATTTGAATACTTATTTTTATACTATTATTAGTAATAACTTTATGAAATATGATTAATATAGAGTGTTTTCCCACAGGCTCATTTCATCAGTGATCTTCCTGATGTGTCGTCACTGTCTGAGCGTCTCCAGTATCTGAACCTGTCCTTCAATCACCTCACACACGTTCCTCTGGAGGTCCTTACAGTCACTGAGATTCTTTCTTGGTTCAGATCATGTGCTGTAGTTTGACTTGACGCTGTCTGCTGTCCCTCGTCTTCCTCTCTCAGGTGTGTGATCTTCATCAGCTGCAGGTGTTGAAGATGAGGAATAACCCCATTGAGGAGCTTCCTGCTCAAATCAGCAAACTCCACAAGCTCCGGACGCTGGTCGCCTCCTTCTGCAAGATCACGCAGCTGCCAGACCAGTGAGAGAAACACACACACACACACACACACACCAGAAACTCTCTCACACACACACACACACACACACACACTCACAC
>JAFVLL020028007.1:0-19477 GCA_021397915.2 Tor tambroides
GAATGCTCCCCAATTAACATAATCATTGACCTCATTAATATTGTGCATTGAACCAGAGAAGGGAAGTTTGGGCTCTTTGTAATTAGATACAAAGATATGTTTGCATCTCGGAAACAGTTGTTCAGATCATCAAACACACCTTGGCATAAAGATTCGTCGTTTGTAGACGAAAGTTATTAAAATGGACTTCACAAATAGCTATGTAATCACAGACTATCTGAGTGTATACTTGATGAACGTTAGAGGTCAGAAATGAAGTGCGCAACCCTCTGTTGTCATGACTTAGAGATGACCGGAATATAATAGTTTGCCATTGGTTTACCACTGATTAGATATGCTGATAACAATAGCGTTTGATGGCTGCATTCCAACTTTGTCGACTATAAAAGATTTCCATTTCCAATCGCACGTTAAATGCTAGCCATATAGTGTATATCGCAAAAATGAAAACCTTTATATTACATGCTCTGGCAAATAATTCTAATTTGGTATTAAACGACTAATAATGCAGGTGTATCTACATTGAGCTTTTGTTTTGGCCTCGGAAGTTACAGCCTTGGCTTTAAAAGAGCAACAATCATTCAAGTCAATGCTGGAGGAAAAATAACTTCAGTGCAGAACACACAAATCACCATCAGTGATTGAAATTCCAGAGTAGCTAGTAAAATGGAGTAATCTGTTCCTCTGATGACCTTATATATCGGAGTTACCACAGACTATGTAAACAAAACTAATAAGGTAAGTCAAAAATCTCAATAAATCATTTTGGCATGGCTCTGTGTTCTTTGGATCTGCTGACGTTCCCTAACCATTGTCTTCAAAGTGTTGTGTCTTATAATACAAACTTTTTTTGTAACAGGAGACAAAGGATAATATACCATATCTTTCAAGCCAAAGAGAAAACATTATTTTGGCAAACTGTACACGTAAGTGTGATGAACCATTCCTGAGTTCTGCTATTTATCCCAAGTGTTCATGAAATGCTCTGTTCATCTTATTTCACTGTATGTTTTCCTCATGTTCTAGGACTAGAGGACAAGCTGGATAGAGATGTTTTATTTTTGCTTGCAGCACGTGTCGCAACATTTCTCCATAATTTGGCAAAGCAAGTGTTGGAATTTCACAATTCATAGTCTGCATTACATGGGAGCCATACTAACAAGTTATATTTTGTCCATGTTTATTTATTTATTTTTCCCCGATACAGAATATCAACTGTTTCTATCCTGAAAAAAAAAAAAAGACCCAGCTGTCCAGCTGTTAATTTTTGAAAGGGGGAGATCGTGTCACTTTAGGAAGGGGGGAGAAAAAAACAAAAAAACAACAACTTTATTATCTAGTAATAATATAGTAATTACTATATTATTACTAGATAATAGACTTTTTAAAATTACACACACATACATATATACACACATATACATATATACACATACACACACACACACGTGTCCAATTCTATCCAAATGTACTGAAAGTTATCCTATTTTTTTTTTTTTTTTTTTTTTGAGATATTCCTGTGAAGCAAAATCCTGGCTTGATTCATAACCAACTGTGCTTCAAGCTAATAATATAGTTAATTGCTGGCACTAACATGGCTGTTGACATTCACCATACACAACATTAAATTTTGTTAATGTATTCATTTTATATTTCCCCCTCTAAAAGTAACTACCACAGAGCAGTGTTTTTATATGACACCATAAGGGATTAGAACATCATCAAATATTTCCTTTAACTAATTGTTAGAGGTTATGTTGAAGAAATTACTGAATTTTACACACGCATGTTATGCATATATAAACCAGAAAAGACACACGTATTGTATTAGGCAGGAAAGATGATCCTTCACGCCAGATGCGACTACAGTTATGCAGATAACGCCATTTGTGCAAGCAGACCAGAGCTTAGTCGTTCGGAGTCAGCTACCTTCTCATGATTGATAATTATCAGCCCAAATACCTTGGCTTGGTCCAGGTGGCTGCCATTTATTACGCTTCTTTTCTTTGCTCTAATTAATTACTAATTGATTTTAGCACCTGCATTGGCAAAGCAGACCTTTTTTTTTGGTTTCTCAAATAGGCATTATTTAACACTTGAAACTACAGTCTTGCTTGTTATGTCTTTGTCCACCTGAGTACATAATTACAGATTTTTTTTCTTCTATACATTCTTCCATTCGCAAGCTAGCTATTCTGTTTAGCTAGACATATTTTTTTAAAACAAAAAGATTGCTTGTGTGAAGAAAAAAATAAATAAAAACCTTGGAGGTGTTGAGTGCATTCTCTCTGCAAAATGTGTGTGCTTCAATCAACATCTGTCTCTGAGAAAACAATAAGTGTGTCCTTCATATCTGACAACAGCATTCCCTGTTTAATTCAAGTCCATCATTCCTCCCTGACATCTCAAGATTCAGACGCATCTAAGGGACCGATCTGGTGTATCCACAACCAAGGCAATTATGTACAATTGGTTAAGAAACTACAAACTTTTTTTAAATTTTTTTATTTATTCTCTGTAACTTGGGAACATACTCATGATAAGCTCAAGACCTTGGCAGTTACAAGGTCCAGGAATCTTTCCAACAGGCAGTGGAGAAAGCCAAGCTTCCTTTCATAACCACTGAAGGGCGACTAGGTCACGTGACGATGCTCAGTGCTCGGATTGGATCAGTTGACTGTGCTTCACTGGGAGGAAATGCATTAAGTAACTTGGACAGTTAACAGTCAGACGTACTATGTAAAGCCTGATGATCTGCAATTACTTTATCTTGTTAATTAATTTAGTTTTTTTGCTTATTTAGTGTTATGTAGAAGTAGTATGCTGAAAAGTCTACATTAAATTAGCTTTTCAGTTCATTTTACTGTAATATGACTTTTTTGAGTGAAATGGGAAAGAAACACAAATACATGATGTTATCCATTGAAATTGACTGGATCTTGATAAGTATGTGAAAAGTGTGTGTTACATATCAGAAAGGAATTTCAGAGGCACAGTTTTTACACTGTTATATTAAATTATATTACATAATATATTATGTTATTATTACATTATACTGATAAAATATTATAGAATGAAGATGACCAACTTTTACAATTATTTCAAATAGTGCACTAATGAATCACAATTAATCATTCCAAGAGCATGTAATGAAATTAAATAAGGTCAATTCTGATTCCACATGGAATTATATTTTACCCTATTTATTATATACACTGTGTGTGTGCAGTATGTATGTATGCATGTATGTATATATATATATATATATATATATATATATATATATATATATATATATATATATATATATATATATATTATATATATATATATATATATATATATATATATAAACACATGCTGTCAAACGATTAATCACAATTAATCGCATCCAAACTAAAAGTTTTTGTTTAAATAATATATGTAAGTGTGCTGTGTATGTTTATTATGTATATATAAATAAATACACACACACATGCATGTATATATTCTAGAAAAGTAAGTTGTTTATATATTATTTATTTATAATATAAATATGAATATACACATGTAAATACATGTAAATATTTTCAAAATATATACTCTCTCTGTGTGTGTGTGTGTGTATATATATATATATATATATATATATATATATATATATACAAACATACACAGAACACACACATATTATACAAACAAAAACTTTTATTCTGTATGCGATTAATCACGATTAATCTTTTGACAGCACTACTATATATATATATATATATATATATATACACACACATGCAGCAAGTAACACTTTGAATACAACTTAATTTTTTTTTCACAGCTGTTTTGCTCTGAAATACATCATGATACACGATACACAGTTGATCACTACTTCCGTTTCATGCCGAATTTAAACTAGTGTCATCTTACAGTAAAAAGGACTCGATTTGTGAATGTATACATTTAGATGAAATCATGACTTCAGAAAAGCCTGAATGATTATGATGGAGAGATCTGAACACTATAGCCACTGATGCACCCTCATTTCTACTTCAGGAAAACATCAATGGAAATCCATCTATAAAAGTTAGGTTGTAGAATTTTCTTCTTAATCCTCGAGAACATCAGCTTTACTTGCGAGATTGACTGACAGTATTGTAGTTACTGAAACACACCTTCAGCCAGGAAAGATGAAGTCATCTTGTGACAATGGGAATAAAAGTATTGAGTAAACATCTAAAGTCCTAACTCATGGAAAATTAATTAAACAAAAGTAAATATCTTAGAAGTATTCTTTCATGTAGCATAATTTATTATAAGTGAAAGGATTTGTTACAATCTGTATCACCATTTTACCAGACCAAATTACAACTGTTTTACTTAATTTATTTTTTAAGTTAGAATCAAATTCTGACTTAGTTCACACTGCAGGTCTTAATGCTCAGATCGGATTTTTTGCTGAAATCAGATTTTTTTGCGCTGTTGTTCACATTGTCATTTATATGCGACTGCCATCAGTCTCATGTGTGAACCGTATGCAGCCCTGAAGTGACCCGCATGCGTAGAAGACATGACGTCAGACGCAGCGCACTGTGTTCGCGGAAATAAAAATAGATGCTGCTCGTGTTAGCGTGTGTTTAGCAATTTTTAAGTTAATGTGCAATTGGAGCCTAAATAACGAAGTGATAGTATTGTCTATATATTGTCTGCCATTGTGATTTTAATCTTCCCGCCTCCTCCAGCGCAGAATTGTGACGTCTGTCGCATTTCAATTATGTAAAAATCGCATGAAATGCGCCATGGCCGTTCAGACTGAAGTCGCATTGCAAAACATCAGATATGTATCCGATTTACGACTACATATGAAAGTGGCCTGGGCCTGATTTGAAAAAAATCGGATTTGTGCTGTTCAGACTGTCATAAGAAAATCAGATATGGGTCACATTTGGGCAAAAAAGTCAGATTTGGGCCACTTTAGCCTGCAGTGTGAACTAAGTCTTAATCTGCTCTGCCAAAACATTTTTGGAACACATACTTATACATCAAGAAGGTCCGACAGTTCAATAGCAAGAAACAACTAAATTTAGCTTCTAATTTGTGGAATATACTACTATGAAGTTTGACCAAAAGTTATGGAGGACACCAGCCTTATTTACTCACAGCGGGTCTACAGTAAAGAAACTGTATCGCCTGGACTGCAAAGGCATTCCTCAATGCCATACTGTTATGTCACTACCTCATAAATAATGAATGCTACATGATATCATTTAGGGGCTTTACATAAATTGTAGGCCAGATAAATCTTAAAAAAAAAAAATATATATATATCAGGCCACATATGTGGATAAACCTCCACACTACCATAGCATGTTTATATGGATTCTGGTTATTGTTTTTTTTTTTTAATCAGTTGACTTAATTCTCATTGATGGCGAACACATTCTCAGCATTTAATTTTAGGGGTATTTCCTTGCAACAGAATATCAATAATTTGTCAGTCTATATTTATGTAAGCACTGCAGATGCTGAAAGTTAGTCTCAAACATTGGTGCGATATAAAGACATTCTCGAGGTGAGCAGCTCGGCTCCCTAAATCAAATGAAAGCCAGAGACTGCGCCGTGGCCAACAGACAGGAACCCTGTGGCGGTTTGTGTGGGAATGAGATTACACAAGACTCCCTATGTTAACCTATCTGCATTTTTATACCTTTATACAATTATACGAGCCCATCGACATGCAATTTGGACTCATTTTATAAGGCTAAAATTTGATTTAGGTTGTCAAACATATGAGTGCATGAGAAATGTTGTATCATTCATAATGGGAGTTGATTATTGCAACTGTAGTTTTATTAGCACTTTATGAGTTTCTACCCAGATTTTGTCAGAATTTTATTAGTAATGTAACTGAATATTATAGTGATGCTTTAAAATATTAAATTATTCAAATAATACGATAAAACAATGTTAACCTCTCAGCTGTATTTTTAAAACGTTTTAAAATGAGTGACATGACTTTTTTTTTTGTAATTTTATCTGCTCAGGCAAAACTATGAACACACATGCTTATTCTTTACTATTATTATTATTTTTTTATATTTCCACATTTTAGTCATCAAAATGATGAAACATCACAAAGTGAAGTATGGAAACCATACAAAAATGTTAAATAATAAGTTACCTTATATTTAAGCTTATTCCTTGCAAAATTATATGCACAGTATGGACATTTTCTCAACCAATTTCATGAGGATGAAGATCAAACTCATTCATTAAAAAAATAATATAAAATATATATTTTCTGTTTTGTAAATATTTCCAGATTTACAATTTACATTAGACTACAAAATAAAGCATTTTAAGATTACAAATATTTTAAAATTATAATAAAAGTGCATTCAGACTTTTTTTCTGGTTGTGAAATTCATAAATAATGTTCTAAATATGTATTTTTAAAACACACTTTTTTGCATTGTTTGAACACGGCTGTCCTTATGCTGTAAGTGTGAGCTGTCATTTTGATCTAATTTACTTACATTAGTTTGATTAGACTGCAGTGGGCTGTCTGAGAGTTATTGATGGTGTTTGATGAAAATAGACCTTTAGTTACAGGTCTATGGTCTGTTGACTTCTGGTGTGATGATTTTCCATAGTAATATCTAAAGCTGAATGGTGTGTTGACATCATATGAAGTGAATACTGGCACACATGCTGTAATAACATGGCCACAGTGGAGCACCTGTGGCGAGGAAGGGTATCTAGCATTATACGACTGGACGGCTTTTATCCCCGTTTCTACTATGGGCCAGAATCAATTTATACTCTCAGCATGTTCTTCTGCCGACCCGCGACTCCAGCAAATCCAATCAGCTGTCCACGGAATAGAGACGCTACATGTCATCGATAAGCCAGCTTCATCATGACGCATCTCCAGTGATTTTTTTGTTAAATAATATATTACACTTTAAGGCCTTGCCAAAGTAGTAATTATCTCTAAAAGCTAATTACGCTTGAGTAATTAATGCACATCTGCAAACATTTCGAGCAATTATGGATTACTCTCTCACGTTTACCAGTGTGATTTTACATCAATTACTCATCAACAGCACGACCGTCTCCTACACCCATACGCATTCGCACACATGGCGTAGAGTTCTTGGCAGTGAGGTCGCAATCTGGATCCACACCCCTCCTGCCGCCCCAGTTTACCAGGGTACCCTCATTAAACCAGCATCCAAACCATCCCTTCTGCCACCTGGGTCTCCCACCATTTAGAGAGAGCGAGGGACGAGCAACATCCTCTGTTACGATCGCTTACTGCGATGCCAGCAAATGAAGGCACTATCTCAGTTCCTGAAGATTTACGAGCCTTTTCTTGGCCCTGAGTGAGCTTTGATAGGCCACTTCAGGGATAGAAGGGGGTATATGGTTTGTAGGGGCAGCAAAGAGGGTTATTTATGTCCTTCCTGTCATATTTTCAGAAGGACCGCAGGGGCAACAGGACTCTAAATTAAGCATGGCATGGCTGGAGTGCGACAGCTTGCCCAGTACAAACCCCTTAAACCACTGGCTCTCAACTGGTGGTGAGTCGCACTCAAAATAATAAATAAATAAAAAATGGGTTGCAGGTCTGTTAGATCATGGACAACAGTGAGAAAATTAATGCAAAATGCAAGTATATACAATCATGAAAAGTTAGTTTGCTAAAGAATATGGTGGGTTCAATACAATAGTGGTTAAGTTCAATGGCACTTGTGGCACAATGTTGATTTCCATGAAATACAAATTTATACTTGTCCCTCATTGTATCAAAAATCTGGGGTGCAGTGAGGCACTTACAATGGAAGTGAGCGGTTTCTATAGTATGACCATAAAATGTCAACATTATGCGTGCTTACATGATTTTAGTGTAAAAGAAAATATTTACTAATTTTGTCTGTGTAAAATTATTTCCAATTTTGGAACTCTTTTGTCATGATAACATAATGCCTGAAACCTTAAATTATCAACTTTACAGTTCAAACAATACATGCATTTCAACAGAACAATTCATGTAAGTGCTTTAAAAAAAATAATCTATCCATCCATCCAAATGGTGTCAATTGAGCCTAATTTGTAACCTAGGACATTCATTTAGCTTCAATTTTAAAAGGGAGGAGACAATCACGGTACATTAATTGCAGACTTTTATACAGCATTTTATTTACAGTATTTATTTTCTGAAAACAGTGTTTTGTTTGTGGAATTATCAGCTGACTATCAAAATTGAAGGCACACAACAATAAACCAAGTAAGGACTTACTTACTTTTGTCCGTTAAATAATTCCGGTAATGTCTGGGCTGGGTTAGCAGGTTAGAACCTCTGCCTTCACCACCACCTTTTATTCTTTTATACAATTATACAAGCCCATTGACATCCAATTTGGACTAAGCTTAACTTGTATTGAACTCAGAACATTCCTTTACCTTCAACTTTAAAAGGAGTAATATATATAGAGAGAGAGAAATATATAGAGAGAGAGAGTCATGGACTCTGATTAATCATGATTAATCGCAAATTTAAAACACTAAGATTTACCTGTAAATGTGTTGAAATAAAGAAATGCATGACAAACTATTTTAAGGAAACAGAACCTTTTGCACCTCCGCCAGGTATGAGACAATCCTTATTATTCTTTTATCATTATTCTTCTGTTTTTATTCAGCCATTATCAGCCTTTATACTGGCAATAAAGTGTTTACCAAGCCACACTGCTTCAATCCCAGTATACATTTACCCAACTATTATCAAAAGTATTTCTAAATAAATACAACAAAACATTTTCTTGCGACCTTACGTGAAGTATTATGACAAAATGCATTATGAAGAAGAATTGGACCTGTTCTGCAGGTGCATTAGAGCTAACATTAGCATCATGCTACATAAGACAATTTATGAGATTAATAGTGCAATTTTTTCTCAAAACTCACTTTAAACCACCATCGAGTGTTTGTAATAACTTCCTTTTGCGATCACATGTGGAATTTGGTCGTTGTTAAAATATGCTATTTATATCCTTTTTTAATCGCTGTACAAATTAGCATTTCAGATGTACACATTCATTATTGTTATGAAAATATCCAAATCTCAAGAAAATCACATACAAACCATATTCTATTGTAATTGTATAGTGGCTGTTGTCTTGTTTATTTCTGCTGTGTAAAAGCCTTAACACGTATGCTCTGGCTGAAACTCACGTTGTTTGTGATGTTACAACCGCCTCTCCGTTCTTAAGTTGCCAGGTATACATTCCAAGTATAATACACATTAGTAAAAGGATCTATTTTCATTTTTGTCTATACACACTTTGGGAGGCCGCGGTACATTATAAAAATAGGCCAAAAAACCCACAACCCACCTGCGACTGTATTTTCAAAATAGTCCAATTGTGCAGGAAAACCGCGACCCTGGCAACACTGGTTTGCTGTACCCTTATCACACAATAATAGATAACCTTCCGCGCTGCGATGACGGCAATAAGTTGGGGTCAAACCTTATCACATGATTAATTTGTGTTAAAAAAAAATATTAACGTATTAAAATTTTTAGATTAATCGCATGCGTTAATGCGTTAACATTGACAGCCCTAATACACACACACACACACACACGCATATACACACACACACACACACACACACACCTTATATTTTACACGTTATTATATATTCTCACCAAATACAGTGTGTCGTATATGCAGAATTATCAGCCGACTATTAAAATTGAACATACACAACAATAAATCAAGTAATAAATTCAGAGTTTGATTTAACAACTTTGTACTTGTACAGTAAATAAGTTTGCTCATCAAATGCCATCAAAATTGGGTTGCTACTAGACGTCTAATGTAACATTTGGGCCCTCAAGCAAAACCAGTTTGGAACCTCTGGCTTCACCACCACCTCCTGAGAAAGACTCAAGCTCCCTAATCGTGCCCCCTCCCACAATGACAGGCCAACTGAGTCTCCTGACTCCCAGATCGTATTGCTCTCCCAGTGTACACCCTGCCAAAAGATCACAATCCCTCCACCTCTTCATCCTCCTCTGATTGGCTCGTTTCCACACTCATTAGCATGTCCCATTATCTTCCGGACTAGTCTCTGGTTCCCGCCATTCTAATTATTATAATAAACAACATGCTTTATGACTTTCAAGATACTGGAAGAGCTTCAGGTTTTTCGTCAAGGTCCTCCGTCACATGTGGGCAAGATTTTTTTTTTTTTTCCAAGGGCATCTGGTTCTGGCTGTTCCGATGGGAGAGAGAGAACAGGAGGGATGCCGGGAAAAAACCTGGATGTATCCACCTAGAATTTGTTGAATCAAATTCTTGCACCTGGATATAATTGTTGTGCCGCTGTGCTGGGACTTTCTGCCGTTACAAGAGAAGCAAATTAGTGAAACGAAATCTGGCCTCCAATTGCGAGATACAACTTCACCTGCTCTCATATTTTATCTGGGAATAAAAATAAATAAATAAATAAATAAATAAAATACTCTTTTGGCAAGGCAGAGTTGACTGAAATTGTAGAGGTAAATACTATACATCTGAAGGGAAGTTAATGTTTTTCAAGAATTTAATAACAAAAGGTCAGTGCATGAAATTACTGGCAGAGAGGTATTTTCAATGGTTTATACACCCTGAGATGCAGTATGCTTTGAAAAATACACCTTTAAAGTTTGGCTTGCATTCACTGCAAGCTTCACAAATGCCACTCCATTCACATTGAATAGATTCACTCAGTGACAGGCAGAGACACATTAGACTACATTCTTAAAAAAAAAAAAAAAACTAAAAAAAAAAAAAAAAACTCAAAACCGACAGACATGAGCGTGAACTAAAATCATAGGTGCCATATGTCTTTTACTACAAATGTAGGCCAATATAAATGTTAAACAGTGTTATATTAAAGCAAAAACCAACTCAGTCACGCGATATAGTGAGTTTATGACAGGTGAGGAAAATGCTTAGGCACCACATAAAGTAGTGCCTAAAACACTTCAAATTGCTTTTATAAATAGTGACGCATGTTCAGATGGTAATTTTAATAACTGAAATAATTTGTCCTGCATGTAAAAGAGATAATTGGCTGTAAGCCATTTTTGGTAGCCAATTAATGTAACTTTGCACATTAATACAGAATGTAAATTCATTGGTGTGCATTTATCAGTATTTTTATAAAAAGATAAATAACCTTTGTAGAGTTGTAAACAGAGTTTAAAAAGGCAAATTTGTACATACACTGTAAAAAAAAAAAAAAGATTATGATTTTAACCACAGAAGACTGTAAAAACGTTTTTTTGGAAGTGAAAATAAATGTCATTGTAATTTACGGTGAAAAAAAAAAAAAAAAAAAAAGAAAAAAGAAAATTATCATTCCCAGAATTGCCTGCATGGCACTTCACTTTTGATGTTTTGTTGTTGTCGTGTTTTTTTTTTTTTTCCCTCATTGAAAGAACTATATTTCATCGTATTTTTTTTTTATTATCAGTTGTGTACATTAGGGTTTTATCTTACATCTAATGCTGTTAAATTAATGTTTATTGCATTATTTCAGTTTCAGGTGTTACCATGATGGTGTTTAATGTTTGTGTGAATGGCACTGTGCACCTTCTATATAATAGTATTTCCCATCTCAGCTTGTGGAAAAGCTGCTTGTGATGAGTTATAATTTATCATGTGACTTTCTCGTCACCACTTGTTTTTGGTGGCTATCAGTGTATTACAATGTTACAAAAATATATTAGTATTTCAAAAGTTTGGTAAATACACAATGAAATCCATTTTATTTATTTATTTAGGCATGTATGTATATATGTATGTATTTATTGATTGTTTGTTGTTGTTTACTATGAATTTAAGCCTGTAAAACCTAAAATACTGCAATCAGTTTTTACGGTAAAGTTATGGCAACCACAGCTGCTGGTATTTTACAGTTAATGTCACAATTATTTATTTATTTATTCATTCATTCATTCATTCATTCATTTTACAGTGTATGTACTGTATACAGTTTTAAAAGCCAGTACAATTTGACATCTGAATGGCTTCAAACAAATACTATAAGCGTTAGAACCTGACTGGCTAGGACTGAATCCTTGAAAATCCAGCTTCTAATCATCATATGTCTGGGATCAAGCAGGGTATTTCAGCCGCATTTGTATTCATACATCCTAAACACACTAAGCCGATACAGGCATGGAATCGCTTTGATACTGCAAGCGTGTAGCCTTTCTGTGCTCGGTCCTCTGTGTAACAGCCTCGTGTACAAGAAACAGAATTATGCCCTCTTAACTGAATAACACAGTTTACCAAGATGACATGGAAAACAGATTAGTGCCTGAGGGAGATCAGGGAATATCTAGCAACGAGGATGAATGTACAAAATAACACAATGGCCGTGAATTCAATAAGGCAGAAGTTTTCGATTCTGTGCACGCAAAATTATATTTCATCCCTCCACCTCTTGCTCGTACGGGTTTATTAGTCACTGTGGAAATTATCGGCGTGTAGCCGAGGTTTTCAAACATGTAATCTCTAATTGTTTTATAATTACCCAGATTGTTTTCTGCGAGTATGGGAAATTGCACATAGGAGAGATGAAGTTCTGATGGGGGTATTACATTGACTGACTGACAGACCGGTCTTGTGGCCACATGCTGGAGCAGTGATAGGGTGTCAAAGATGTGGTGTGTGCCATCAGGGGGTGGAGTGACTGGGGGGTGTCCTAGGGCTTGGCAGGGGCTGCCAGGAGCAGGGGGCTTTGTTTCACTGAGTGCATAGTATTAGACCTCTAGGGAAGCCACGCAGCGGGAGTTGGATTAGCCCCTAGTTTACTATAGCACGTGCTTCTCAGTGCATGGCAAACTTGCACTCGCTTCTCTACCCCCTTATTAGAGACCTCCTGGGATTACCGTTTCCAACCCCATTTTCTTTTACCCATTTGCTTCGCACACTTGTCCTATTAAACGTCACTCACCTGTGATTTACATAATTGAGTCGAATTCAGCTTGCTTCTTTTTTAAATTAAAGAGCAAATTCTTATTAAATGTGTGAAATACTTCCCAGGTGCTTTTCATATATAGAATGATAAAGAGTGAAATGTTTTCATTTTATTTTGGTAACAACGAGGAGTGAAATTCATACAGCATTCGTGAATTCAAAACGGACCCTATTTACTTTCTTAATGCATGTTCTTGGTTTTGTTTTAGAATAAATCATCAGTGCATGTATTTTGCAAGAAAATATGTTTGTCTTCATATTTTTTCCATCAATCTGTAATAATTTACTCTGTATTTAAAATGAATCTCCAAGCCATGAATTTCAAATTAATTTATTAATTTCTTAACTTATTGTATACACTTATAATTTATCAAAGAAATGTCAAATTGTGTGTGAACACTTTCATGTTGACTTTAAAGAAACAATGTTTTTTATTTTATTTTTTTTATGTAATGGCAAATAACATAATATATGACTGAATGCCCTAGAGCAGGGATACTCAAATCTGGCTCGTGAGATCCATTTTCCTGCAGAGTTTAGCTCTAACCCTAATCAAACACACCTGAGCATGCTAATCAGTGTCTTCAGGATCATTAGAAAATCACAGGTAGGTGAGTTTGATCAGGGTTGGAGCTAAACTCTGCAGGAAAGTGGATCTCGCGAGCCAGATTTGAGGATCACTGCCCTAGACATACTCTCTCTCTATATATAAAACCTTAAGCTCCAAAACTTGTGGCAACCACCTTCAGGATTGTTTTTAGTAAAAAATGTTGTATCAACTTGAAGTTGGACTGTGCTATTATCAAAACAACAACAACAACAACAACAACAACAAAAACAAATAATAATAATAATAATAATAATAATATAAAATCAAATAAATGTTTTATAAACTTAAATCTATAATTATTATAATTATTATTATTATTATTATTATTATTATTTTACTTGTGGATGCACATTCAGTAAGCTTTAATTTAATGTTAAACGGACATTAACATTAAAAGTGAGGTAGAACCACTTTTATTAATTAATTTATTATTAATTTAAAAAAAAACCTTCAAGAGAACACTAATCACCCGAATGGTGACTTCAAATTCAACTTTTAAAAAATATAATCAAGGCTACATAGAGCCAAAACATCTATTAATTATGAACAACATATATGCATCATACGTTGGCATGTTTTGACCAAAAACACTAATTATTCAATTATTCATATTATACATTATCAGTGATCAAACTGAGCATGCTCAATAGCTTGGTAGTTGAACCCTCACCACCAAACTTGTTATTTCTGTTTAATATTTTAAAGGGTTATTCACCCCAAAATGAAAAATCTGTCATTAATTACTCACCTTCATGTCGTTCCAAACCCATAAGAGCTTCGTTCATCTTCGGAACACAAATTAAAATATTTTTGATGGAATCTGAGGGCTCTCCCGCCCTCCCATAGACAGCAACGCAACTGTAATGTTCCCAGGTCCAGATATGTAGTAAGGATATCAGTAAAACCGTCCATGTGACATCAGTGGCTCAATTTAATTTTGCGAAGCTACGAGAATACTTTTTGTGCGTGAAGAAAACAAAAATTATTTATTTAACCATTTTTCTCCCCTGAGTTACGTCTTCCGCCATGTTGGAGAGTACCCAAGACCATAATCTACGTAATCAGCATTGTTTACTTTCAGGGGGGAAGCGCAAACATGAACGTAATCAGCGTAATCAGTTTGTCTGACTTTTTTTTTTTTTTTTTTTTTTTTTTTACAGTGTTGCTTTACACATATTTTGTCTTGTTGCATTTTAAAATGTGCCAGACTGGAATCCCTAACTCCAACCACAAGGGGTGCTATAGCAAGTATTGGCAAAAACTCTTCTTCTACACTCAATTTTCAAATCAGGTAACTTTTATGTCAACTACTTGCATGGCAGAGAAGTGATTTTATGAGGATCTTCCTGAGCAAGATAAACTATTATTATGTTTATAGCTAGTTTGCTGCTTAATTAGATATTTGAAGGTAACTCTTCAAATTACTCTTTAAATTTGAATACTGAAGATTGTTACCACCACAGCAACACACGTGTATTGAAGTCAGTTGCCATACAAAGTACCATGATCTTGCAATGCGTTGGCCAACTGTTCATGTCTTCAATGTCTTCAAAGTATGTTTCTAGCCTAAGAATGCTATTGGTCGCCAGCTTTTAAAGTTTATACAACTTTAAACACACACACACACACACACACACACCATTGGTCAGTGTAGGTCCACTTTAGAGGTTTAGAAGGTCATGACATATAAAAAGTCTCATATTATCGCAAAGTACAGTTACGAAACAACCTCTAAAGTGCTCGAAACCAAAGAACAATCCACCATAGTGTACCACGCTCCACATCTGTGCACCTGGTGGTTGCCTGGGGACTGTCTGCTACTGTCTTTAAGCAAGACAAGGAGAGATTGGTACTTTCCCATTGGTTGGCCTTATGGCATTGCTGGGCTAAACAGCTGACAGGTGTTCTCCAGAACCCTTTCCCTCTTTTCTGCCTAACTTGTATATCTACCCCCACGCTGTAGGCATGCCTCCAATATATATGCATCATCGTTACTTCTGCCGTGAAGTTAATATGAGAGCTTGTTTACTGCTCAATGGTTTTTACAGGATCTGAACGGGAATAAAAGCAGCAAGTCGTCTGTAGACTCTGGTGATTGTGGCTCCATATTAACAGGCTTAACTGAGGTTTCTTTATATTCGGGATGTTTGTTGGCAGTATTCACACTGACGTCAGACTACTTAACAGTTCACATTCAGCTTTTGGCACCAGAGGTGACAGAGGTGTTACTTGGTGGTCCATCCCCTTTGAGGATTCACTTGTGATGTTTTAACAGGCATATTTCTCTCCAGCAGTTTTCGTGGTTTAAAAGTTAGTAGTTCAAATTAAATTTGACATTGCTTGACTGCTTTATGTAAATAAGAGATTTAATTAAAATGTAATTAAAGCCAACTTGAATTTACATTTGCAACCCATTTTATATAATAACCCAGGGGCGCTGTAACAGGGGATGTTTAAAAACAATTCCAAGGGCCCTCATCAGAAAAGGGGCCCAACGAGATCAGAGAGGGGGCCGATTTTATCCACATACATTCAGTACATACTTTCACAAAGCGATATATACTATATAGCAAATGACAGAGCAACTAAATGATTTTTTTGTCACAGAATGTTACTGTATTATGACACAGCTCCATATAAAGTTGTATATAAGTATGTCCTATTTTTTTCCCACATACACACAGTACACTCACATAGGACAGTGTTTGATTGTTTCTATTGTCACAAAATGTACACTATATTGTCACCCAACTCAAATCTGCTAAAATCGACTATAAGAAATAAAGTGCTATAAAGATAAAAATGAAGAATGAAAAATAAATTAAATTAAAAGTAAATATAAAAAAAAAAATAAAAAAAAATCATACTTCAGGTTTTGATTGGATTATGAAAATAGTCATGATGTAATGACGTGCAGTATTGTAAGCGGGAATATAAGTAGGATCGTATTTGAATTTATGTTGACTGAATCCCTTTACAAGCCAATAATTGCACAATCCTCTGCAGCAATACTGAATGACCTGAGGTCCAGATATCACACTGATGATCGCTGGTGTCTGCCCACACAGGTCAGAGGTCGTGACCCTCACAGGTAGCACTATGCACACACGACAAGACCCCATGCACTGCCTCGTTCTGTTGTGACAAGGGCTGGGTCTCTGACACTACAGCGCCGAGTGCCCCGCTAGCGGTTTGATTTGTTGATTGGGGGGATGTCGAGGGACAGAGACGAGGCCATTGCTCTAATGGGGGGTGAGACAATGGGCCATCACTAATCAGGGACCTCAAGGTTGCCATGAGGTTAATTGTAATGCAGGTGGCACTTGTATAAGGGGGTGAAAAAGAAAAAAGAAAAAGAAAAAAAAAAAAAAAGTTGACTGCTTTACTGCTCTGGTGTCCATTGTGTTTTAACATCAGCCCCCCAGGCCAGGATTTGCCTTTCTCTCTCGTTCTCTCTCCTCTGTGTCCCCTTCACCTTTTAATCTCTTATTATCTAGCAATTCTCATTCGGGCCTCTGTGGGTTAAAGAAAACCTTTCACCAAATTTCAAAAAGGAAATGTAAATATTGAGCCTGTCCTGCCCTGCAGTGGCTGTTGTGATGCGCAGGAGATCCATTGATGGGCCCATTGCTCCTTCACACTGCATTTTACATTTGCTGGAAGTGTCCTTTTGTATCATTGTTATCTGTTTAAATTGACAGAAACAGCAGAATTTGCGTGTCATTGTGAGACTCTGAAAGAGCATCTCCAAATAAGAAGCTCTGGGTGAATAGAAGATGGTATGGCTTCCTTTAGATGTTTACATTAGCTTTGTTGAGTCACATTGTTCGTCACAGCTCAGTCTCCACTTAGTTTGTAATTTACATTCGTCTCTATTGGTTTTAAGGACTTGAGATGCATAAAATGTTTGAGGATTGCGAAATTCTTTGCTGGTGCGATATGTATACGCAAATGATTGATTACATGTTGCAGACTTGTTTATGAAATGTTTTAAATCAAGTTAAGCTTTAAACTGGTATTTTGAGCTGCAAAACATCTTATGTAAAATTCATTCAAATGTGTAATCTTTCATTTAACGACTTGGAATTATTTAAACATTCAGTTTTATTCATGTTGTATAGGTATTTAAGTGGAAAAACAGCATTTTACACATTTTTATAACCATTTGAACTTAAAATCATTTGTAGTTTTGATCTTATTTAGTGCTCAATTGTATTTATTGTATATATATATATATATATTTTTTTTTTTTTTTTCCTGGAATATATCAGATTCAACCGACAAAATTAAAACTAAATATTTTTAATTATTTAAATAAAAAAATACAACAATTATTCTAAATAAATTAATAAATAATAATAATTTAATTTCAGATTAAACAATTGAACTAATTCATTTCAACAACTGAATTTGATACATTTAATTAAGGGAAGCATTCATATTTATTAAGAAATATTTTAAGCTTTATGTTAACAAAACACTTTATATGAAATTCATGACTTAGGAAAGAATCAATGATTGCATCTGACATTTAAGAACCTTTACTGAGTATTCGTTTACGAGGATTTAACGTCACAGAGTCAGCATTCAATCGGCATCACTTGTTTCTTTAGCGACTGCTATTCCCATTTCACTTTGTCAATACATTCTCTGACACTTCAAAGTCCTCTGTTGGTGTGCCCCCATTTACAGAGCACACGTTTCCAAAAGATCAGGCCATTGGCAGCCCTACCTATCACATACTGGGAGGCTGACACTTGTAAGTTAGTGCATTTTCCCCTCACCCTTCTGAAACCAAGAGGAGGAGGACTTTGGGGGGAAAAGTTCTGAAAGACAAACATGGCTGAGGCTGCCAACCTACCCAAGCAAATGTTCTCTGTGTTTATTCAGCTGATGATTGGACAGTGGCCAGCACATGTCAGTCCTGTGCTGTCTTTCCTATCACAGCTAATGTAAGGGAAATACGTGTAAGTGTGCACTTGATAACATGACAAATGAGATGCTGTGAGGTGGTAGGAGAGACCGTGATGCTTGTGTGACAGCAGCAAAGAAGAGGGGAGGAAAGAGTGCCACTTTATTTCTGCCAACTTCTTTTCCTGTCAAGCAACCCCTTTGAAAGGGGCATTACACATTCAAGTCACTGTTGTGTCTTTCATAAAATGCACAGAGAGACATTCCCAATACAAAAAAAGAGGGAATAGTAGGGGTAGCGGGGGGAAAGTGTGCTACAATGGATTATTTTTTTGGAAAAAAGGTAATGAAGACACCATCAAGTGCACTGCAAATAACAAAAGTAGAGTTCTCTATGTCAGGAAATCAATGGAGTCTTAGGGAGACACTTGTGACCAACCTAAAGTTTCCAAATGCACTAGCACTGAACGCTTCAGTGAGCCACATTACTCAGATTCCCTTTAACTCTCTCCTAGTGACCCAGACCTGGGCTGTTTGAAAATCACTCACTTGTACGCCCACTCAGTATGTAGTGAATGCATCAAAATTCCAGATGAGGAAGGAGTAACTGAAAATGTGTGAGTGAATCTAAATAATTACAAACAATAACTCTGCACACATGTACTTTGTCAGCTTAAAGGTAATTGGTAAATTTGAATCATGCATTCATTAAACTGAATGCTAGTCCTGTTAAAAATTATGTATTATTAATAATTATTTACTGATTTAATGCATTATAATTTAAAATATATACATTAAAACAATTAATCCCACCTAACATTAAAGTTTTTAAACATACTTTTAAATTGCAATAATTTTATTTCATTCAATCTTCAAATTAATGTAGAAACAACATAAAGCCAGAATATATATATATATATATATATATATATATATATATATA